>CM032625.1:10147092-10345652 GCA_019097785.1 Fraxinus excelsior | reverse complement strand
TTTCTTTAAAAAAAAGAAAAATTAGGCATATTTTTAAAAGTTGGAAAATATTTTCCATGGAAAAAAGTAACAATCAAACACTTCAAAGTAGAAATTTGGATGGAAAACCAACATTTTTCATGAAAAATAAATACAATCAAACATACATTAGTGTCATCATGACCAGTCAAACTGATTTTGATTCACTATAGTCACTGAACTTTATATTTAGCATGATCATGATCACCCAAATTACTTTTGATTCATCATGTCACCCAACTTCATTTAATGTTTCAGTTAAACCACATGATTATTACCAAAAAATAATAATAATAAAAAATACACATACACATACTAAAAAAATTCACACATAATTATTACCACAAAAAGGATGAGAATCAAAAACAAAAATATAAAAACACACAACGTCGTAATTATTGAAAAAACTTAAAAAAAACAATTATATGAAAGCGGAAATTATTTTTTTTCTAATTTCTGCTTACACACAAAATATACAACTAATCAAACACACAAGTTCACATACACAAAAAGTAAAATCAACTAACCCAAATCAGGAAAAATTATATAATAAAAAAAGCAAACCCAAATCAAGAAAAAAGTTTATTGCATAAAAAAAATTAAAAAAAGAAAATATAATAACCCAAATTAAAAAATTATATAATATAAATCAAACCCAAATCAAGAAAAAAAATTGTTTCTTGTTTTATATAATTTTTTAGTTTTAATAATGATTACCATGTTGTGTGTGTTTTATTTTCCTGATTCTCATTTTCCTCCTTTTATTATGGTAATAAGTATGTGTGAATTTTTGTAGTGGTGTGTGTGCAATTTTTTGTTGTGGTTATAATCAAGCAATCTGACTAAAATATTATATAAAGTTGGGTGGTCATTGTGATATTATGTATAAAGTATAGTGAGCATGAGTGGACTTAACTTGAAAATTTTAACATAAACCTTTGTTTGGCAAACAAATTATAAATGGTGGGGCCTATTCAAAATTTACTATTCATTATTATTCACATATATCGTGGGACTACACATTAATTTCAAACACATATTTTAAAACTACTACTGAATATATTATTTACAAATTTTTAAGACCACGTATTAATTTCAAATATTAATTTCGACCAATCATTAAAAAATTACTCATTATTATTTGAATACCTCTATCGAGCATTATATATGTGATATTAAATGAAAAGGCCAATTAAATATGATATAATAAGATATATTTAATTGCACCTACTATGTGGTGTTATTTAGTAGTAAAATGCTAGCTTATATGGCATGTAGGTAACATTAATTGATAAGTCAAATTAAACGTAGTATTATGAAACTCATTTAATTGGACATACCACGTGTTGTCATAAGGTAATATTATATAGCATTATTTTTATTATAGAAATACTATTTAGCATCACTATCAACTTTGGTGATACTAAGTGTTATTAAATGAAAGATACAATTAAATTAATTGTTTAATTACACACTTCATTGTATTTATCACATAATGACATATAGATTGGTGTCCTAGCACCACTTGTACTGAATAACACCATTCCTTTTGTTATCCATACATTTCATTGACCCACTACTACTCTTATTTGTAAATCGTACTCACTTTCAACATTCCAAGAATACTGTAATATTTCATTTCACAAAGAATTCACATTGCACAATGGAGGAACCAGCAGAGCCTCAGTGTGAACCCGAGCCTAGTTCATCACAATCGAACTCTAATTCATCAGATGATTTAGAAAAAAATCCATCACAATCATCATCTTCTTCCTTAAACTCTGATTCAGCAACATCAAATTCTTTTAACTATATAATCAATATTATAGATGATTCAAATGATAAAGATTCTCAGGCCACTGAGAATGATCAACTAGAAGAATCGGATTAAGAAGATGGCAATGATAATCAAGAATCACAAGAGAATGATCATCGGGAAGAAGACGAGAATGATCAAGAAGGATATGGTGATGATAATCAAGATGAAGAGAAGGATCGTCAAGAAGAAAAAGAAAAAGAAGAAATTGAGGAGGTCAGTACTCATACTCTAGCTGTTGAGAAGAATAGCAGCAAGAGGAGAATTAGAGAATCCTCAAAAGAAGAGGAAGAGGTGAATTCTCTTCCTCTAGTTGCAGAAGAGAATAACCCATATTATAACTGCAAAAGGGGAAGAGAATCCTCTGAAGAACAAGATTCTGAGGATATTGAGAGTGAGCAACAAGTAGAATCAGAACAAGAAGATGGCAATGATCATCAAGAATCACAAGAGAATGATCTAGAAGAAGACATCAATGATGATAGAGAATCAGAAGAGAATGATGAAGAATGAAATGGTGATGATCATCAGGAATCAGAAGAGAAAGATCATCAAGGAGATAGTGGTGATGATCATCAAGAATCACAAGAGAATGATAAAGAAGGAGATGATTATGATCATCAAGAAGAAGAAGAAAAAGAAGAGGGGGAGGGGGAGGAGGAGGAGGTCAGTATTGTGAATCTACTTAAGCATGCACAGCGGAATAAAATTATTTTTCGAATCCCAAACAAGGATCTGCTTTGTATTTAGATAGAAACTGTGATAGAAATAATACCTTTGATGAATTCTGCAAACTCCTTTGCTGATTCTCGAACTCCAATGATCACGATTTGCAATTCAAGCTGTCCAATTGTTTGGTCTCCAATGGTGATCCACACAGAGAACAAGAATGGTGGCTAGGATTTTCTTTTCTCGTGCTAGTAAGAATAATGAAAATCTCTACAGTTCTTCAAACCCTAGAAGCCTATTAATATAAGTCCAACGGGCTTGACCCGTCTCTTAAACTGAACCCGATCCAATATTTAATTAATCAAATTAATTGAATCGGTCCATGAATTAATTAATTCGGGTCTATTAATAAGCAAATCAATTAATTAATTATCCAACACTTGTTAATTAATTAATGGATAAATCTCATTCTTCTGGTTCTCTTTTGTGTGTGACCCATTAAGTTCCCAATCACGATACCTAATATCGTGAATTATTATTTTGATCTAATCAAAATTGATAAATTAAAATACCCATTTTAATTTGTCATCAATTCACATCCATCGTCTCAAATTGACATCTAGCAATGTGTCAGGATAATACATGTGACGAGAAATGCATGTGGTATGACAAAATCAAACTTGTTCGTTTACCGTGAAACTATAATCCTTTCGTCAATATGATCCGATCAATTACGAGATATGGATGTGTGTCAATCTCGATTATCGATCATATCTTTTATCCCACTATTAAGTCAATGTAAGTCGAAAACTCATTTTTGACTTATAAGTTCACCTTGGCCAAGGATTTCATAATCAACTTAACTGGATGAAATGCAGATCATAATCTCTTACTATCTAAGAGCGAAGAATCCTCTATTGATCATCCACAACCTTCATATGATTCTTGACATACTGAAACGATACTGTATTAGCGACCCTTGGCAGAGCAACATCCAACATCACCAAAGTATGAATGTTCTCATATAAGGCACTATGATGACCTCAAGTCAAAGGACCAATTCCATTACCGAACGTTAGAGATTAACCACTGACACTTAGATAGTTATCCATGTGGAATCTCCTAGCGGGTCTCCACTGTTTTGTTCTATAACAAAACATCCACATGTTCATTCAAGTGTCACTACACTTCAACTTGTGAGATCAGCTACTTATTTCTCAAGTAAGAAATGTCACGTGTGATGGCTTATCCATAATAACGATATTCATATCTCGTTATTACTTACAACCACAGATAATTTAAGATCCAGTCATATTGTAATTTGTATCTCACAATCACAATTCCTTGTGAGTAACAAATTTCAAAAACTTTAATCTACGGACTCTATTATTTAATATAATTCGTCAGAGAAGTAATTTAAACAAATAATAGATCTTTCCAGAAAAATGCATTAAACATATTAAAGTGTTTACGACCTAAATTGATTGGATCTAGGGCATAACACTAACAAACTCCCACTTGCACTAGATCCAATCACTCATGTATCTAATACCATAAGAGTTTACATGACGATCATGCTTATACTACGACAACGGCTTTGTCAATGGATCTACAATATTATCGTCTATGGGAACTCGCTCTATCTTTACGTCATTTCTTTCTACAATCTCCCTAATGAGATTGTACCGCCTCAGTACATGTTTGGATCATTGATGAGACCTTGGTTCTTTCGCTTGCGCGATTGCTCCATTGTTATCACAGTACAAAAGTATGGGATCAACACTGCTAGGAACAACTCCAAGTTCATTAATGAACTTCTTGACCCAAACGGCTTCCTTTGCTGCTTCAGAAGCAGTAATGTACTCGGCTTCTGCTGTTGAATCAGCGGTTGTTTCTTGTTTGGAACTTTTCCAACTGACCGCGCCATTGTTGAGAGTAAACACATATCCAGATTGAGATTTGCTATCATCCTTGTCAGATTGGAAGCTAGCATCAGTATATCCATTAATTTTTAATTCATCTCTCCATAAATTAAGAACATATCTTTAGTCCTTCTTAAGTACTTGAGAATGTTCTTAACCGCTATCCAATGTTTCTCACCAGGGTTTCCTTGAGACCTACTCGTAACACTTAGAGCATATGAAACATCTAGTCTCGTACATAGCATCGCATACATGACAGATCCTATTACTGATGCATAAGGAATCTTATCCATACGATTCCTCTCATCATGTATTTTGGGACACATCTTTTGAGAGATAAATCCCATAAGACATGGAATATAATCCTCTTTTGGATTCTTCCATATTAAATCTTCTCAAGATTTATGTACGAAGACTGGGATAAGCCAAATAATCTTTTAGATCTATCTCTATAGATCTTAATTCCTAAGATATAAGCGGCTTCTCCCATGTCTTTCATGGAGAAATTCTTTGATAACCACAATTTTACCGATTGAAGCATTAGGATGTCGTTTCCCATTAATAATATGTCATCTACATATAGAACTAGGAATACGACAGCACTCCCACTTGTCTTCTTGTATACACACGGTTCATCTTCATTCTTGATAAAATCAAACCTTTTGATTGTCTCATTAAAGTGAAAATTCCAATTCCTAGAGGCTTGCTTTAACCCATAAATGGATCGATCAAGCTTGCATACCTTGTTGACTTCCTTGGATTCAAAACCTTCAGGTTGTGTCATATACACTTCCTCTTGCAAGTTCTCGTTAAGAAAGCAGTTTTGACATCCATTTGCCATATCTCATAATTATGATATGTAGCTATTGCAAGCAAAATTCGGATGGACTTCAACATGGCTACAGGAGAAAAGGTTTCATCAAAGTCAACACCTTGTCTTTGTTTATAGCCTTTTGCTACTAGCCTTGCTTTGTATGTATGGATGTTTCCATCAACACCGACCTTTTTCTTATAAACCCATTTATATCCTATGGGTTTTATCCCATCGGGAGGGTCGACCAAGGTTCATACCTTGTTTTCATACATTGAGTTCATTTCGGATTCCATGGCATCATGCTATTTCTTTGAGTCAACACTTGACTTTGCTTCTGCATAATTAGTAGGTTCATCATCCTCAATCAATAACACTTGATTAGTAATTGAGAATTCGTACCTTCTAGGAGGTCGAATGGTCCTACTTGATTTACACTTAGCCGAGTGTCCTCAGAAATCTCCATTCCTTGATCAAAAGTTTGTCCCTCAGCAGGTGTGAGATCAGACTCATGTTCATCTAATTGGTCAACAGTATCTATGGATTCATGAACTTCTTCAAGTTCTAATTTGCTCCAACTACTCTATCCTAGAATGAACTCTTTCTCTAGGAATATGGCATGTCTTGAGATGAACACTTTATTCTCAATGGGATTATAGAATTGATATCCAATAGTTTCTTTTGGATATCCCACAAATATACATTTATCGGATTTAGCCTCAAGCTTATCCGATTCAGTACGCTTCACATAATCGTCACAACCCCATACTTTTATATGAGAAGTTGGGCCTTTTACCTTTCCATAACTCGTATGGAGTTTTGTCAACCGATTTAGACGAGACACGATTTAGTGTGTAGCACGCTGCAATTAACGCATGACCCCAAAACGATTTTAGGAGGCTTGCATGGCTCATCATTGACCGCACCATATCTAATAAAGTGCAATTCCTCCGTTCAGATACACCATTATGTTGTGGTGTATATGGTGGAGTCCACTGCGGAGAATCTCATTCTCTTTCATATAATCTAAAAATTCTCCTTTTAGATATTCTCCACATCGATCTGATCTCGGTATGAGAATACATCTACCTGTCTGTTTCTCTACTTCAAGTTTGAATTTCTTGAACTTTTCAAGTGCTTTATGCTTGAACTTCATCAAATATACATAACCATATCTAGAATAATCATCAGTAAATGTGATGAAGTAAGAGAAACCACCTCTGGCGGTGATTGACATGGGTCCACATACATCAGTATGTATTAGGCCAAATAATTGTGCAGCTCTTTCTCTCTTTCCAGTAAAAGGAAATTTGGTCATCTTGCCTAATAGGCATGATTCGCATTTGTCAAATGATTCAAAATCTTTTGACCCTAAGTATCTATCTCTATGTAAATTGGAAATGCGTTTCTCATTTATATGACCTAGTCTGCAATGCAAAAGATATGTATTATTTAGATTATCATTTTTATGCCTTTTATTTTCTATATTCATAATAGACGACTCAGTATCAAGAACAAAAATACCATTTTGTAATACACCACAACCATAAAAGATCTCATCTCGATAAAATGAACAACGATTGTTCTTAACATTAATTGAAAAATCATCCATGTCCAAACATGAAATAGAAATAATGTTTTTAGTAATGGCGGGAACAAAATAACAATTCTTTAATTCTAATACTAAGCCCGAAGGCAATGGTAAGAAGTATGTTCCTACATCTAATGCATCAACCCTTGCTCCATTCCCCACGCGCAGGTCAACTTCTCTTTTCTGTAGTGGCCTACTTTTCTTTAGTCCCTGCATATTTATACAAATATGAAATCCACATCCAGTGTCTAATACCCAAGAAGCTAATGAAGTAGACGTATTAACCTCGATAACAAGTACCTGAAGATGAAGCTTCAAAAGACTTCTTTCCCTTTAAGCTTGCGAGGTAAGCCTTGCAGTTCCTTTTCCAATGACCTTTCACTCCACAGTGATAGCAAAGGTTATCAGATTTGGTATTATCCTTGTTTTCTTTAACTGCTTTGTTATTGCTCTTAGCCTTCTTAGATGTTTTCTTAAAACTTCCTTTAATCTTCCTTTTAATACCCTTATAGGATTGAATGGATAAGACATGCCCACTACTAGCTTTGACATTGGGCTTCACAGTCTTAAGCATGTCCAGCAACTCATGGAGTGTGCACTCGAGCTTATTCATATTGAAATTCATAATGAATTGTGAATAACTCTCCGGCAGAGATTGCAGAACCAAGTCAACACTTAGTTCATGGTCCATTATAGAACCCAATTGAGCCAGCTTCTCAATAAAGCCAATCATCTTCAGCACATGAGCACTGACTGAAGATCCTTCTGCCATTTTGCACCGGTATAGCTGCTTGGAAGTCTCATATCTTTCCACACGTGACTATTTATTATACAACTCCTTGAGATGAAATATCATAGTGTAAGCATCCATACCATCATGTTGCTTTTGCAACTCAGGTGACATTGCTACAAGCATCACACATGCTGCAGTCTTATCGTCATCACCGTATTTATTGTAAGCAGCCACATCTTCCTCAGTCGAGTCCTCAGTAGGTACCTTGGGAAAGGGCTGCTCCAGGACATAACCAATTTTCTCATGCTTGAGAACAATTCTCAAATTGCGGTGTCAATCGAGAAAATTAGGCCCGGTCAGTTTGTTGGCATCCAGTATGCCTCTCAAATTCATATGGTTACTCATGATTCAAAACTATAAATGACGAAAAATAAAGAATTAATATGTATTAAAAATGCATTGCATAATTTAATATGGACTTTAATCAAATTAAATGTGCTCCCACTATTTAAAATAAATTTATGACCCTCATACATAAATTAATAGAACCTATACTCGATTCCCAGTGGGCTGAGACCCCATTTATTATATTAAGACCCTGAGTGTACTCAACAAGCCTTAATAAAATATTTGGGTAGATACTGTTATCAATTGTATCTCCATACAACTCCCAGATCATTAAACTGACAACTCTTTGTCTTTACACATCTTATGTGTTAGCTTAACACGCCTCTAGAATTTTTCTTCTTGAGTGTACTCAACAAAAGATAAATTTTAGTTAAGTTAAACCCATCATTCAGAAATATCTAATATTTCATAGTGTTAAACATATCCCTAATGGACCAACCTTGAGTGTACTCAACAAGCTAAGATCGATTTAGGACTCTCGTTTTTCACTATAATGATGGAAGATAAATAATAATTCTTACTTAATATTTTAGTGAGGGGTTTATCATGCAAATGTCTCATCAATACAATCATGTATATATATGTACATATTTCATCAAACATGCAAATAAACATACATATAAAAGTGGATGATTATGGATTAATTCTATCTAGTTTTCCCGAGCCACCAGGAAGACTAGTTGGTCAAGTCCTAAGGGGTATTACATTGAGCTAATACCAATGCACCATCTCCATGGTTCCCTTCACTTCTTGCATCTTCAATCAGTCTTGCCACAACATGTATCCTATACTAGTGGCACGCAGGCTTGAATAACAATGGACGCGCATGCCCAAAACAATTACAATAATAATGGACTCGCAGGTCCAAAATTAATTTAAGAGCTCGCAGGCCCCATAAAACAACAAGAATTAAATAAACCATTCAACACATTTACATGGTCGAGTCCATAATCATCCACTAATTAAACATTTATCACATAAATGCCTCCCTATATAATATCTAATATTATATACATATATGTCTCAAGAATCTAGCAATAACGTTCGTTTAAACTTATTTGATTAAATTGATCGAAAATAATTAATTAATTAAATAAATTAGCAGGTCTTTTTAATTAAAATCAAATTTTAATTAAATGTCAAATTAGAGTCCAACTCTAATTTCACAATTATAGGGTGAAGCAATTTAATCAAAATCACATTCTAATTAAATACTAATTAGAGTCCAACTCTAATTATTTAAATAAAATTTTAAATGGGTTAAAATTGAAATTTATAGGTCAAATCATTTTAAAACTATTTTAATATTTAAATCCAAAACCCTTTTTTGAAAATTGCAACTTGACCCAATTTAAAATTAAAACCAAGCCCTTCTATTATCTTATTTACACGACAGGTCCTTCACCAAAAAATTGCAAACATGCCCTTTCTGTAAAAATTGCAAACGGGGGGCCTGCAATTTCGTAAATTGCAGAGGAGGCCCCCGCCTCTACTCGATTCTGAAAAATCCTAAAACTTCACCTCCCTTTCTTTGCGGCACCAACGACCGGAAAAATGGTGGTGCGACTACGGCGCACCACCGGGTATTGCAGCAGCGTACAACGCTGTTGCAATACCCAGCAGCAGCGCCGTATGCTGTTGTGACTTTCAGCAGCGGCGCTTGCCGCTACAATTCACAGCGACGGCGAGCGTCGCTGCTGCTTCCGGGTCGTGGCGGCTCCGCCTTGGGAGCAACCGGTTCCTGCCGCCATGGCCCGCGGCCTCGTCGCCGCCGGCATGAATTTCAGATCGAAAATTTAAACAAAAAATTAGTTTCCTTTCCAAAACAGATTTTCGAAGATGAAAAATAATTTTCTAAATTGCTAGATTCAAAAAAAATTAAACAATCAACTTTTGACTGTTTAATCATGCAAATCAATTTTTAACAAACACTAAGTAGACTCTGATACCACTGTTGGGAATCTATTTAAGCATGTATAGCGGAATAAAATTATTTTCCGAATCCCAAACAAGGATTTGCTTTGTATTTAGATAGAAACTGTGATATAAATAATACATTTGATAAATTTTACAAACTCCTATGCTGATTCTCGAACTCCAATGATCACGATCTGCAATCCAAGCTGTCCAATTGTCCAGCCTCCAATGGTGATTCACACAGAGAACAAGAATGGTAGCCAAGGTTTTCTTTTCTCGTGCTAGTAAGAATAATGAAAATCTATACAGTTCTTCAAACCCTAGAAACCTATTAATATAAATCCAAATAGGCTTGGCCCGTCTCTTAAACTGAACCCGGTCCAATATATAATTAATCAAATTAATTGAATCTGGTCCATGAATTAATTAATCCAATTAATTAATTCGGGTCTATTGATAAGCAAATCAATTAATTAATTATCCAACACTTGTTAATTAATTAATTGATAAATCTCATTCTTCTGGTTCTCTTTTGTGTGTGACCCATTAGGTTCCCAATCACGATGCCTAACATCGTGAATTATTATTTTGATCTAATCAAAATTGATAAATTAAAATACCCATTTTAATTTGTCATCAAGTCACATCCATCGTCCCAGACTGACATCTAGCAATGTGTCAGACAATACATGTGACGAGAAATGTCATGTGGTATGACAAAACCAAACTTGTTCATTTACCGTAAAATTATAGTCCTTTCGTCAATATGATCCGATCAATTACGAGATATGGATGTGTGTCAATCTCGATTATCGATCATATCTTTTATCCCACTATTAAGTCAATGTAAGTCGAAAACTCATTTTTGATTTATAAGTTCACATTGGCCAAGGATTTCATAATCAATTTAATTGGATGAAATGCAGATCATAATCTCTTACTATCTAAGAGCGACGAATCCTCTATTGATCATCCACAACCTTCATATGATTCTTGACATACTCGAACAATGCTGTATTAACGACCCTTGGCAGAGCAACATCCAACATCACCAAAGTATGAATGTTCTCATATAAGACACTATGATGACCTCAAGTCAAAAGACCAATTTCATTACCGAACGTTAGAGATTAACCACTGACACTTAGATAGTTATCCATGTGAAATCTCCTAACGGGTCTCCAATATTTTGTTCTATAACAAAACATCCACATGTTCATTCAAGTGTCACTACACTTCAACTTGTGAGATCAGCTACTTACTTCTCAAGTAAGAAATGTCACATGTGATGACTTATCCATAATAACGATATCTGTATCTCGTTATTACTTACAACCACAGATAATTTAAGATTCAGTCATATTGTAATTTGTATCTCACAATCACAACTCTTTGTGATTAACCAATTTCAAAGACTTTATTCTACAGACTCTATTATTTAATATAATTCGTTAGAGAAGTAATGTAAACAAATAATAGATCTTGCCAGAAAAATGCATTAAACATATTAAAGTGTTTACAACCTAAATCGATTGGATTTAGGGCATAACACTAACACTCAGTACTCCTACTCCAGCAGCAAAAGAGAATAGCCCACATCCTATAGCCACAGAAGGGGAAGAAAGTTATCCAAAGAACAAGAACAAGAAGAAAGAGAAAGGCAAGGAGACGAAGCATGGGAGCAGGGTCCCTATAAAGTTGATAATGCAACATATCAAAATTCAGATGCCCCTACTCTAGGAGGATGAGGAAATGGTGGTGGCGAAGAAGAAGAATAGGAAGAGCCTGTAATAACCCATTTCTTTTAAATCAAAGTCAATGGTTGAATTGTCTAAGTCAAAGTCAAATATAGAGTTAAATGAGAATAAGTTAATTGTTTGGGACTTATTTTTAAAGTAGGAAAAGAAAAGGTTTTTAAATGGATTGTTTTAGAAGTTGGGGATTTACTTATTTGGCATTGGAGGGTTGAGGGACTTCCTTTGCAATTGACCCTTTTACTAGACTTTTCCAAGCCTTTTTGTCTCACTTTTCCTCTATTCACACACACACCCACGCAGAGAAGAGGGAGAGACCGAGACAGAGACAGAGACAAAGAAACCGAAAAATAGAGAGGAAAAAAGGAAGAAAAAAGAGAAGGTAAAGTGGGTATTTTGGAACTCGAATTTTTCTTGTTTCCTCGTTATATTTTTGGGAATAGAGGTATATTATGTTAAATTTTTTAAGGTTTATATTGTGGTTAAATTTCAGATTTATGAGAAATGGAGACTATTGGAGTTTGAGATTTCTGGATTTTTTTTAGTCTGCATTGGTATTAAGGTAAGAAATATAATTTTTGGGCAAACCCTAGATTTTTAGTTGATGTTTGTATAAGTTTTGTTTGTGAGAAGTATTGTATTGATGAAATGCTTACTAGAAAATATGAGATTATGGAACTATATGCATGTTAAATTGGTTGTGGTGTTGGTTACTAGTTTCACTAGATTGTAGTGAATTATTGTCGTTACTCTTATATTGGAGGTGATGTTGGTGTAGTGGTTATTGGTAAATGGATTAGAAAGAGTAAGTGGTCCCACTTGATTAAAGGAATAATTTGAGACATTTATTTAAGTATCGAGAAATTTAATTGTAGCACTATAGCATGTCTTATTAGAGGTTTCTTGACTTGATCTTGATTGTATTAGTTATCTTGTATGATATTTCAGGTGGTGACGAAGAAATTGGGAAAGCCTACCGATCTTCTTAAACGGTAGCTTGTTTTGAGTGAGTGGAAGTTTATTTTCCAGAAATAAATATTTATGTAATTTATATCATATGAGAAAATTAAGTATTCCATATACTTGGTATAATAGCATGATTTTCAGAATTAAACAGACTTTATAGTTAGTTCTTTTAAAGTTAAATGTGGTTTATAGAAATCATTTTTTTCTAGTATGTTATATTCAAATTGCATATTTTAGTATATGTTAAAGTTATTTTAAAACCACCAGAAAGTACCCAGGTGATTTTACCCCAGTCTGCACTGATGTGAATGTGTTTCCACAGCGTATGACATCAGATGGTTATTTTACCCAATCTGCACTGGTGTGAATGTGTTTCCACGGTGTATGATCAATTATGGTGATTTTACCCGCTCTGCACTATTGCGAATGTGTTTCCATAGTGTATGACCAGATTATAGCTCTGCGCGCGTATGACCAGAATTAAAGAATTACAGAATTACAGAATTTCAGAATAGAATAGCTTTGTCATGTATATCGGTGTTCATCGATACACGAGTAAAGATATTCGGGGTACCTTTTTGGTGTGATAGTTCAGTATTTCTACAGTTTATTAGATTGATGATCATAGAATCTAGAACATTCAGTTTTCAGTATAACATTTTCAGCTTATGGCGTTGAACAACAAAAATGTTTTAGATATTTTCGTATATATGAAATTAACTTTATTCATTATGTTTATAGTTATTTATTTGGAAGTAAGAATGAAAGATTATATGATGCTATCCTGTTTCAGTTTTTAAGATTTTTATCAGATTTTCGACTTTCTCAAAATTTCAAAAGAGTAATAATTTTCAAGAAGTGTGTATAACTTGAAGAAATATATTCTTATTTATATACTATCCACTCACTGAGTTAAAATCTCACATATTTTGTTAACTCTTTTCTTATCAGATAGTAGTTGAGTTGAGCAGCATCAGAGCCTAGTGATCCACCGTGTAGAACCACATTTTGTCTATTTACGTATGACTCCTTTTGTCAAATTTACTCAGTACATACTTCTTTTGAGGGTACATGTATTTGTTGTCAGGAAGTTAAAGTTGTAATTCATGTATCCATGTCTTGGACTCATTTCATATTAAGTATTTTGAGTACATTTGGGATATATATTTGCAAAGTATTTGTAAATGTTGACCTTCAAGTATTGTATTGTAAATAGTTTGAGATGTGAGGGGCTGGCGTGCCCTATTTTGAATTGTGTGTATTGAATTGAGTATATTGATTGTGGTTTCAGGTGGTTTAGTCCATATTACAGGGAAAATTCTGTCAAAATTTTTATAAAAATGGGTCACAGTTAGAACAGGTCATAGTTGCCTTGGTGGTGGGTCCGGCATTTAGCTGGTATCTATCATCGGCGCACGACACGTGTCAGGTCCATTAGGGTGACTTGGGACGGGTCGTATCAGAGCCAGTTGACATGGAAAATGGAAAAGATCCGAAGTAAAAGAGAAAGAATATGGTTATGAATCATTCAAATGTTAATATCATAAAATGAGTCTCAGAATTAAGATCTTAGGGTTCAATTGTGTTAGGGTTTATTTGTTTTCATTGTCCGACCACTGCTATGGGTTTCAAAATTCAGATTTTAGGGTTCATAGATTGGAAAGTGGATTAATTGACTCGTCTATTCAACTTCAGTAGGTTTTGTAATTCCATTCCATTTTCTTTTTACTGAAAACACAAAAAACTAGGCATTAATCGGTTGTATTTACATTCAAGAATCTAAAATGATACATAAGCAGTGCCCAATTTTACCAGAAAAATAAAACAAAGAATTTGAATAATTAACCACCACCATGGAGGTTCTTTTGGAACTCTAATTGGATTTAATTAGGTGACGTTTGTTCTTGCACTTTGATGAGTGTATTTAACTCATGCATTTCATACCATTTTAAATTGATAAATTGTTAAATTTTATGAGTTTTAACATCATGGAATATAATTAGGGTGCTAAATGAGTCTAGTCGTTCGACTCATCCCACCAAGCGAGCCAACCTGCACTGTGGATGGGGAAGACGAGTGCGAGCTGACTCGTTTTAAAAAATATGTATAGTTGACTCACCCCCCACCAACTTGCCCCTTGGTGCTGTGAGCTGATTGCAGCTTGCCAATTTTATTTTTAAACTAAAAATTGCACTTTAACTCCTCGAAGACGAGTCGACTCACAAGCTAATGATGAGCTAGTTCGCTTAGCTCGCAAGTTGATGAGCAACTTGCACTAGGATTTTCCCTACTCAACTTGGCTCGGCTCAAGCTAGCATGGTTCTTTGTGGAGTGAGCCAAGTCAAACGGTTCGTCAACTGAATACCCCTAGATATAATTAAAAAGAAAAAAAATAATACTATACATTATATAGTGTAAATTTGTTCACGACTATGTAACTAGCTTTTCTAACCTTGTACTCTTCCAATGACTTTGAATTATTTTTCAAAGTTTTGTGTAAGTATTCACGAATTTAAGAAGAGGAAATTAGGCTTAATCTTTATACTACATAAAAAAATGAAAAATCAAATAATTGTAAACTAATTTGATAAATTAGATATCGCGTAACCCCTAAAATAACGAATAATGCTATTCATAGTCGTTCACTATTGATAGTCGCCATCCGTGCTAGATTGTTATTTGATGTATTAATTTCCTGTAATTTTATTGGCTCAAATGACAAGTTAATCCTCAAATAACGAATTGCTACATAGGCGACTACCGGTAATGAACGACCATGAATAGTATTACTCATAAAATAACATGCCCTCTCTCTCTCTCCACCCTCTACCATTTACACTTTTCCTACAACCTCTACCCCTTCGTCCCAAAAAAAAAAAAAAGCCACTACCTACTCACACACCTCTAGCCCCGATCTCCAATGATCTAAAATCTATTGTCTCAGTCATTAGAATGGTGGCAACCGATGAAGCCATCTAAAGAATCACAAATAACCGGAGCTGTCACCACTACAAACTCCTTTAAAAGTTGAACCCCTCCTCATCTCCACCACCTCAATGCCTATTTTTCCTCCTCCACCATGACCTCCATATCCTCCCAATTGCTAAATTTAGAATCGTTATCTCATCTACCACCTGCAAATCTAGTTTCGTGGTATTAGCAGTAGGTGGTGGTGTAGATTAGGTTGGGATGGTGTGGTTGACGAAGGTGCTAGGATTTATCTAGGGTTTAGATTGTAGATTTGGGCTCTATACGAGGATCGGGTAGTTGTTTTGCGTCGTTAATAGGGATGAAGGAGTTGGTGGTAGTTGAATTCCCATAAAAAAAAAAAAATAAATAAATAAAAAGAATTAGACTCATATTTTAATGTGATGATCTAGCACCACGAGCCTAGCCCATAGACGAGCCTTATGCCCAACCTATATAAGAAATGAAAGTCCAATACTAATTCGATATACCTTAAATAAATATTTTTAAGACCAAACTTGCTTACACATCATTTTCAAAGGGACCAATTATAAATTTGAAGTAAAAGAGGAATTATAAGTTTCTATTTGAGGACTTATATTGTTATTTCCTTATTTTGCTAAGTAATTAGATTATAAGGACCAAGGGTGAAAAAAATAATAATAATGATGATAATAATAATAATAATAATAATAAATTAAATTTTAAATCCACTTCATTTCATCTTCCTCAAAATTCAAAAGGATCAACCACACACACACACACACAAAGGAGTATAAATGTGGGAGGAAACATTTGTATTAATTGGTGAATGATAAAATATTAACCCTCAACTATAAACATAAACGTTTGCATTACACATGTACCTCAAAATTTAAATGCATGAAATGAAATCTTAAACTCTCTTCAATTCTTTTTAGTTGGTGAATGATTGCTAGGACATGAAACGGTTGCAATAAAATGTAAGAAATGAAACATAAACCTTTCTTCAATTCTTTTTAAATGGTGAATGAATGGCTGCCAATATTTTATTTTCAAGGGTAAATTGGAATTTAATTTTCATTTTCCTCCAAATCATTCATATCATTTCCAATATGTATGGATGTGGAAAAAAAAAAAAAAATCCGAACTAAGAAAAAGGAAAAGGGAAAACAGATTTTTTTCAAGCTTTGGGTGCCATCGGAAAACAACATTCACCGTCCAATTTCGTCCATTCAAAAGCTTCAAACTAAGGTAGGTAGAAGTGCAAGTGGTCATTTCGTTTTCAAGTTATGATTTTTCATTAGAATTACGAATAAATTGGTACTTCCAGGTACGGTGCTTCGGCACTACTATAGTTGGAATGATTATTCTCCGGCTTGAAATTTATTTACGTGCGACAGTATGAGTTTATAGTTCAAATTTTCTAATTTGTTAACGAAATGCACTGATGATATCTATTGAGTTTCAAACTCAAGAGTTAATTCCATTCCTACAATTTAATTTGATTTGTTTGGGCCGTGGATGATGGTGGATGATGGTGCAATATGTTATGGAGAAGCTGGTGACTTAATGTTTTAATTCGATCATCAAATGTCCGCTTTTTCAATAAATAGATTCCTATGAACATCATTTGTGGTACCATTCTCAAAAGATTTTTGTGAATTAGTTATGTTTAAAAGTAGCTATGTGTTTTAGATAGTAACGTACCAGTTACCGTTTAACACTAAAATGTTAGCAATAGGATTTAGTGTTGCAATTGAAAAAAAAAAAAGCTTATGTCCTTAACTTCAAAAGTTCGTAACTCAATTGTTACTTAAAGTTGTTGGCAAAGGGGTTTGATAGCATCATGGGTTAGCTACTGAACAAACATAAAATCGTGTAAATTCGATATTTGTAGAATTTTATATGTCATTTTAAGTCAATTGTGCTGATTTATCTTTCAAACAGAGTCGCTACTAGGTTATGGAAAATATTTTAATACTTCAAATATTGCCAACGGCAGCCGATTTTCGAATATGTCATATCACAAGAAGTTCTATACTTTTCCTTAGAATTTTGTGAAATTTCGAAATTGATACCAAAAGTGGTTCATGTTGGAAATATATTATTTGGTGAATGAGAAATTAAGCCAAATTTTGAATTATTGAAAAATTATATGGAATATTGTGAAATATTCTAGAAAATATGTAGATGAAAAGATGTGTCTTTTCATATGGATTATGACTCTTGGAGATCATAACTTGTGGTATTATTTTCAATAATTGTCTCTTTAGGTAGAGATGTAATTGTGTCTCTTTATGGAGAGATATAAATTTTAAGAGATGTGTCTCTTGGTATGGATGTTCTAACTACTATATAAGGGATCCCTGCATGTTTGATTTTGGTTACATAATTTACGTGAGTTTGAATGCATATTAAATCTAATTTTGATATATGAAAAAGACAAAAGTCACTTAATGGACATTAAAATATGTGGCGTGTATTATACTTTAATGATGAAACAGATGATTGTCAAGAAACCGTTAGCACCGATGCGGGGCAAATTCATCTTAAGGACAAAGTGTCCAACACTTGCCTCGACCGATTGCATCACTTGCATCTCCTCTTTCTTTTTCCGATTTCATTCTAATCTAGTATTTTGATTTCGGAAAGTAACTAATATTCTTTTGATTTCATGCTAAGGTTTGAATTGAAGAACAACGTGCGTTCACTCATATTGGGAAGTGAAGAATCCATATTATTATATTCGAAGTCGGTAAATCACTATTTTATCTTCTCAAATCAGATTTCGGTAAGTCGAATTCTATTTCGATTTCATGAGTATAACACGGTACGTATTGATTTGAATATAACGTGCACATTTATCGGTGTAATATCTCCAACAATCTTAAGATGAATTTGAATTTCGTTGTGCATGTTAGATGTCGTTTACATGGTTCTTAACTGCATATTAATATCTGACTTTTATATGCATGAACCTGATTGATCATCAGACTGGTTATACACATGTATAAATGGACGTTATTTCATGTGGTGTAAATTATATTTTAATGGCAAATGGTGGCTGAAAATATAAATTAAATGCATACTTTACTATAATGTGGAATGGTGAATTGTCACATGACTTTTGGTCAAAATTTGTATATTATGGTTTAAAAATACATATGTTCACGTCATTGCAAGTATAGTTTACATGCCAAAATAGAACATTGTCGTGTTTTGGATGCATGTTTTCATGTTGGAAATTGTACTAACTTTGGTTGATGGTGATAGTCTCTTGATATTCAATGAGTATGGAAAGTTGTCTAATTTATGGTTTCGATGACTGTTCATTTTATAACTGCAATGGAAATATTATTGTTAATGTTTATTACATAAAATAATGAATATACGTTTTGATCTTTTGTACCAAATCAATGGTTGATCATTTGGTCTTAGTCCTCAATTAATTTGATGAAATTAAATGAGATGATTTATGCAAATATGACAAAATGCGATTTGTTATAATTATATTAAGTGGAAATCATTATTTGATAATGAGATTTAAGCCACTTAATTATTTGGAATTCGTAGAATATTATGAAATATTCTAGAATCGGTTTGGATGGAAAGATATGTCTTTTCATATGAGAAATCATGACCTTTGGTATGATTAATTTCCAATTGGTGTATCTCTTCATAGAGATTAATTCGAAGAGGTGCGTCCTCTCGTTGAGTTTTTTTTTTTGAAAACACAACTGATGGATGATTCGTTCATTAAATTTGAATATGGTGAATACGTATTATTTAACATGAAATAATACTATCTCGTGAAATGTCACAAATGTGATATATGTTGAGAGAAGTTGCAATTCTTGTGAATCAAGATGCTTAGTATTCTTCATTGTTGAATTTGATTTCAATCGTGGAACCAATTAAATTGGTATATGTTTGAAAATATTGTTGGTCTATGTGATGACCTTAATTTAATTTGGATGATCAAATTAAAAGATAGTTGGATTGAAGTACTTTGTATACTATTTCAATTGAAATAAATTGTGGATTGATGACCACTTTGAAAGTACTTAAACTTTCATGAAGCATTCGATATGGACATTATCTATTCGATAAATGAATTGAACTGTGAGAGAGTTGATGAACTCTAAGTTCAAAAGTATAACCCAAAAATGTGGGGGTTAACATTAATGGTTGCGAACTTGTATGTAAAGTTCAAAACTTGTGGATGGAACTTTACTAGATTGCACATGCATTCCTAATTGAGGAATTATGGGGGTAACTTATGTTAAAAGTTGCAATTTTCTATACCTTATAATCATAGAAATGTATCTACAAAGGTGGAAAGGATAGAAAACCTTTATATTGATTATAAGGATGATATACACTAAGTCTAAAGTGGATGAAATGGGATAAAAGCCAATTATGGTGTTTGTTTGGATATGCAAGATCAATTAGAATATTTGAAGAATATTCATAAAGTTGAAATGCATTGTGATATTTCAATAATGATATTGAATACCCATCTTTCTGAAACCCACTAGTAAAAATGATTGACTAGTGTAGTGTGTGATAGAAATCATCTAACATTGTTGTTTGGAATTTATAAAGCTTTAGATAAAGCTAGTTAGAAGCATGTAGCTTCATGAGAGGATTTCTTGGTGGTGACATGTTGTATCTATTAAATCAATCAATTGTTGATTAGCTATATTTGATGAGATACTAAGTCACATGTAATGGTAAGTCTAGACGTATAAGTCGTAGACATAATACCATTAAGCAGTCGATCTCAATGGTGTAAACTCGTGGTACCTTTAGAGATTTACCGAGAGATCAAGAATACTGCATATCGGGGGGAATGAGATTAAAGCCTAGACGTAAGAGTCTTTGTAATGGTAACCCTACCTTGTTGACTGGAGATCCCAAGATCTTGGTTCAAAGGGAAAACTAAGTTATGAAGATTCCATAAAGCACTTAGGAAATTATTCCTACTCATTCCTATGATATTAAAGTGCTTTTTGCAGAATGATTGAAAGGTTAAGATACACTTTTAATGATTCCTATAGCTTGATTCAGTCAAGTAGAGTATGGCAGAATACTCTTGATAGGAGGTCACCTATATAAGTGTGAAGTGGGGCCGCTTCTATGAGAATGTTCAAAGATTTGAATTCTCTAAAGCACTTATGAAATCCAAGAGTTGTTCAGGGCCAAAATGAACACAACAGTGAGAACCATGAACGGTTTAGGGAAGACATTGTGTGAGTACTGTTGTCTTGACTTACACCAACGGCTGAATGGTTCAAGACATCACGTTCACCAATTAGCCAGTAAGTTCGATGGTATTTCACTAAGGGAGGTTCAAGGCCAAAAGCTACCTTCTCTGATGCAGTGTTTTTCCGCCCTCTCTCTACTAGTGTCTGCATAGTCATTTGCATTAATTTTCATTCATGTGGGGGATTGTTGGAAATATATTATTTGGTGAATGAGAAATTAAGCCAAATTTTGAATTATTGGAAAATTATATGGAATATTGTGAAATATTCTAGAAAATATGTAGATGAAAAGATGTGTCTTTTCATATGGATTATGACTTTTGGAGATCATAACTTGTGGTATTATTTTCAATAATTGTCTCTTTATGTAGAGATGTAATTGTGTTCTTTATGGAGAGATATAAATTCTAAGAGATGTGTCTCTTGATATAGATGTTCCAACTACTATATAAGGGATCCCACATGTTTGAATTTGATATGGAATAATGAGAAGTGGAACAAATTCAATTGATAGTTCCATATCATTCCATTTCATGTTTTACTTTAGTTTTGCATAAAACACTTTGTAGAAGTGATTATTTCTTGCATCAAAATCATGGTTATGGTAGAGAGGGAACTCCGTTCGAGTTCGTTGGTCTAAGTCATTTGGAGTGCTCTTATGGCTAGACGTGGTCGTTGTATCTTGGGAGATGATTGTCAAGAAACCGTTAGCACCGATGCGGGGCAAATTCATCTTAAGGACAAAGTGTCAAACACTTGCCTCGACCGATCGCATCACTTGCATCTCCTCTTTCTTTTTCCGATTTCATTTTAATTTAGTATTTTGATTTCGGAAAGTAACTAATATTCTTTTGATTTCATGCTAAGGTTTGAATTGAAGAACAACGTGCGTTCACTCATATTGGGAAGTGAAGAACCCATTATTATTATTATATTCGAAGTCGATAAATCACTATTTTATCTTCTCAAATCAGATTTCGGTAAGTCGAATTCTATTTCGATTTCACGAGTATAACACGGTACGTATTGATTTGAATATAATGTGCACATTATTGGTGTAATATCTCCAACAAGATGTACATTCAACTCTTTCAATCATCCTCAATATTTTTAATTTGTGAAAATATGAAATCAAACTCAAATGTGCAAGAAAAACATGATGAACAAATGGCAAATGTATTGTGTTTATGTCACCATGCCCGGTTCTTGATAGAACTACGAGAATTCTGTACAACAAAAACCTTTTTCATCAAGATCTTCATAAGCAATAAAATGGTTAGTTTTTTTCCAGAAAACAAATGTCCATTAGATTTCGACAACTTTAAGGTTTTAACACAGCTTATTTGTACATCTCTATCAGGTGAAGACATATCAGAATCAGCCACAAGCTTTCTTGTGAACTCTTCATTTAAATCCTCCCACAACATATCCATTTTTTCCTCGTTATCAACGTCATCGTCTTCTTCTCCTCTTCGTTCGACCTTCATACCACGCGAAAAGTTCTTTCTTTGATTGTTGTTGCAAGTTTCTTTGCTTTCTTCTTTATTAACTAGTCTTTCTGGGTTTTTCATGCGGTGGGAGGACGGAAATGGGGCGCCAGAGAGGCGGCGAGTCAATGAAGCGCGGTCGAGAATCAACGGCCGTAGCGGGGAAGCTGAAGTCTTCTTCTTGTTGTTCAATGGCCATGTATTTGTGTGGCTGGATTATGTAAAAAAAGGGTGTGAAGAATTAATGGGGTGGTTGGTAGTGTGGAAGGTTTGGTTGTCGATTATGTTTGGAAATTTTTAGTTCAACAGCTACAACTAGTTACACCATACCTTGTTTATGTGAAAGATTATTAGGGACATTAATTTTGGGTGCGTCCCATTCAAAGTTGTATTATTAAGTTGAATGACACAATATTCACAATATCATTTTGTATGGAAAACATTGTGACCACATTTTATAGGATGCTAGCTGTGATTAGATGGTTATACACAACTACACAAGTACTTGTAATAGCATGCCAGCGATAGAGCTTGATTTGAGTTCAAATTTAGCTGTTACTGATTTATGAATATTGCACACTTATAATAAATAATACATGAGGAGGCAAGTTGACGTGACAACTCTCTGATTAATATAGAATTAAAATACCCAAGTTTATGTTTCTACATTACCTACTTATTATCTCTAATATTTGATTAAAAAAAAAATCAGCGTGCATGCGAGACTTCAATATTAAGGCCCAATTTATTATGTGAACATGTTAGATACGTAGATAGTATTGAAAAATATTAGTAATCACAACTTGTAGCATTGAATACTACTAGACAGGACGATCATGATTACAAGATTTTAACTTTTTTTCATCTACAGGGCATGCTCGGCTAAGCTTAAAAAGTTTTGTTGACACACTAAAAATGCAGCCCAAAATCAAAGGGAAGTCCAATTGAGAAACTCAAGATGAAGATCCAATGGAAATTAATTAAAAGGCCCAAGAAGAAAAGCCCAATCTGGAAACCTGAGAAAATGCCTGAATATTGGAAGTCCGAGAGCGAAGGAGTATCATCGCCCAAGCCTGTAGGACGCCCAGAAACTGAACGAGTGAAGTACTGCACAATCGCCCAGAGCGATAGTCTCACTATCGACCAAACTCTCAAGTCGCCCAGAATCAGACAAGTCTAAAAGGTGTAGTTTATCCAATTCAGCAGTTACGAAAGCAGTTGTCAAGTAAACCCGGCACGCCCCCCACGATCCAGAAACGGGTAGTTAAAAGACAAGAGTAGTGACAACAGTTACTAAGTAATCTCTCCCCAATAAACAGCTTCTCACTGAAGAAGCGGATAGTCACGAAGGTAATGGAGCAGTTCCAAGCAGTTTCGTTAACCAAGAGACGCCCGGGAAGTATAAAGGAAGTGAAGTTGTAGAAGAAAAGGACCCCGAATCAAAAACTCTCGACAAGAGAATATGTAATTTTCATTTCCTTAGTTTAAATTTAATCATTTCTCAGTACTTGTGTGCTTGTGCCCCTTGTAGGCGTTTTGTCTACTTTCCAATTGTAACTCTTCACTAGTAAACGCACCCCTTTTTGAGACTGTCTCAAGATGTTTGTTCCTTACACAATCGTCTGATCATTTTCTTGTAATTGTTGGCGGGTTGGAAAACACGCGAAAACAATTTGGCACGCCCAGTGGGACAGTTAGTGTTTTGTAAGTGAAGATAGAAAAAAGAAAAGATATCATGCCTCATAAAAATTCCGATAAGGAACCAGCAAGTCAAGTAGTAGTCCAGTCTGTAGTTGAGCGATATGAGGAGCAACAACAATCTCCACGAACAGATGGACAAAGTCAAAGTAGTCACAGCCGCTACGAACCAATGACAGAATTGAGCCCTCGCACAATGCATGCATTGCTGGGAGAACTCATGCAGGATGTCGTTGAACAGGATGCTATTGAATCAGGACGAATCACGTTAGAAGAAAAGAAAAAGATGGCGGTGGATGAAAATTCTTTCCCACGGCCACTGGCAATGAACATGTTAACAACTGGTTTGAAAAACAAATTGCCAAAGTTTAGATTGGTGATTGACGACGAAGAAGAAGAATCCAAACAACATCCCACCGTTTTTGAACGCATCAAAGGGAAGGAGCCCAAACAGGGCGAAGATGTTCTGTGCGACAGATGTAAACACGAGTTGAAAGCAAATACATGGTCACCAATGACGCGGCAATTCCACCATCGCTCTGATTTCATGCCGGTCGCTCAGCCTGTCAGGGGGCAAAGGGTGCCGTTTTACAGAGGACTACCTAGAGAAAGGGGGTTTGGATCGGCCAGTCAAGGAAGAACGTTTAGACCGCACCTTCGCCAACCCAATGTATGGCATTCGTTCCAGTATAATGCAGGAAGAGTGGTGCCTTTCAATGAAATGACTAGGACCCAACAAAGGCGTTTCCAACGTAATTACGGACCGATGATGAGGCAACAGCAAGGAGAATCACGCCCTAAAACTCCCAAATCGCTCAGAATGGCCGACAAAAATGTTTTTGAAGATAGTGAAGAAACATGCACTGACGAATCAATGGAAGAATTGCCAGAAAGCTCATCTGGGAGATCAAAGTTTGAACGAAACAGGGAAGACGAAGATGATCTTGACCAACCTCTAACTATCCAGTTTGTCACATTGCCTCCTGTCATGGCTAATAACTACTTGTTGGCCGATGAATTCAAAAGCAAAGAGAAGGAGGACAGTGAGTAAGAAACTTGTGTACTAGTCTGCGATGAAGGCCAAGCATCTAGAGAAATGTGTGACGAAGAAGAGGATGATGGTATGACAGATATTGAAGAGGAAATTGATTTAGAAGCAGAGAAAAGGAAAAGAGGAGTGTCGCGCAATACCCTGTTGAAGCAATTGCACCAAGAAGGAGTCCGCGAAGTAGATTTGTTGGGAGAACCATCTGGCCGATCGTTTGATTTCTATGTGTTGTATGTGATACCCAAAAGGAAAAAGAGGGTACCTCGCTCTGAAAAATATGG
The DNA here is from genome assembly GCA_019097785.1 of Fraxinus excelsior. Taxonomy (NCBI): domain Eukaryota; kingdom Viridiplantae; phylum Streptophyta; class Magnoliopsida; order Lamiales; family Oleaceae; genus Fraxinus; species Fraxinus excelsior. The sequence goes on along the minus strand of CM032625.1, from coordinate 10,320,317 downwards.
ATCACCCCCCAGAATAATGCCTCCTCCTACAAGTTGGGTAACCGGGGAAGAAGTACTGGAAAAGGAGAAGGAAAAAACCCAAGGAAAGAAGGCTCAGTGCGACATGCTGCACGTCGATCTATCACCAAAAGATAGCCCGACAGAAGATAAGCAGGAAGTGGAAATAGATGCTGCTGAAAAAGTCATCTTCAACAAACCGGCTATGAGGTTAACCAAACACTTAAGACCGTTGTACGTCAAAGCCTTGGTTAATGGGATACCAATAGTAAATGTGCTTATCGACAATGGAGCGACTATAAACACCATTCCAGCTAGGATGATGAGGAAATTTGTTAAAACAGATAGCGACATGATCCCAACAGAAGTCATTCTTACAAGTTTTAACGGTGGGGCAACTTCAGCAAAAGGAGTTATGTCATTGGATATAACTGTAGGAACAACCACCAGGACTACTGTTTTCTTCGTAATAGACGGCCCCACCAGCTACAACGTGTTGCTAGGAAGAGACTGGATCCATGACAGTCGCTGTATTCCTTCATCGCTCTATCAATGCTTGGTCTTCTGGAATGACAAAGGTGAAGCAGAGGTGGTGCAAGCAGATCATAGACCCTTTGTGGAAGAAGCAAATTCAGTAGAAAGGTTCATGTACGAAGGAAATTATGGGCCTGTCAGAGTGGATCAAGATGGGGAAGAAACTCAAATTACTGCCCAAAGCGAAGAGCCGTTTTCAGTGGATGCACTTACTGAAATGTTTAATCAAATGAGGCCAAACATAGTGGCCTTGGAGGAGCCAGTAATTGGCAAAAAAGAAGCCAAACAACCTTAAATGAGTTCTCAACAACAAAGGCAAGAGACCGAGATTCAGGCCTTCAAAGCCAAGTTGATGGCTTTCAATAAAGAATGTGAATGTGTGAAGAAAGAAGAAGCGGCGTTAAAGATGCTGAGGGACAAATTAATAGTGTCCGAGATGGAGCAGAACTTGGACTGGGAAATTCATAAAGTGGATTGTCTGGAAGAGGAAACACCTCTGAGCGATATGGATGATGAAGCGACGAGGATCACCAAGTCAGGATATGCACAAGCACAAGACCCCTTAGTCAAGGTGAATATTGGCGAGGAAGGAGAGGATCGCCCAACATTTGTCAGCCAGATACTCCCTCACGAGGTTAGTAACAGATTAATCGCTTTATTAAAAGAGTATAAAGATTGTTTTGCTTGGGAGTATGAACATATGCCTGGCTTAGATAAAAACTTAGTAGAACATAGGTTGCCGACTAAATCAAATTTTAAGCCTCATAAGCAACATCCTAGGCGTTTCGCTCCCAATGTATTACCAGAAATCAAAAAAGAAATAGAGCGATTACTAAAAACAGGTTTTATTAGAACAACAAGATATGTGGAATGGTTATCTAATATAGTACCAGTATTAAAAAGAATGGCAAATTGAGGGTATGCATAGATTTCAGGAATCTGAACTTGACTACGCCCAATGACGAATATCCAATGCCTACAGTAGATTCTCTAGTAGACTCGACTGCAGGGCATGTGACGTACTCTTTTATGGATGGATATTCGGGATACAATCAAATCTACATAGCTGACGAAGATGTATACAAAACTGCCTTTAGATGCCCTGGATCTTTAGGATGCTTTGAATGGGTAGTAATGCTGTTTGGACTAAAAAATGCAGGGACGACCTATCAAAGAGCAATGAATCTAATTTTTCATGATATGATAGGTAAATTTGTGGAAGTTTATGTAGATGATATAGTGGTCAAATCTGTTAAAGAGGAATACCATTTTGAACAACTGCGATGTTCATTTGAACGAATGAGACAGCATAAACTAAAACTGAACCCTTTGAAATGTGCGTTTGGCGTGAATGCAAGAAATTTCCTTGGATTCCTAGTACATAAAAGAGGGATTGAACTTGATAAGAATAAAGCGAAAGTCATTGTAGAAGCTAAGGCTCCTAGCAATAAAAAAGAACTGCAAAGGTTCTTAGGCCAAATCAATTTTCTAAGACGCTTTATATCTAATTGTGCAGGGCGAACGAAAGCGTTTTCGCCTCTCCTAAAGCTGAAAAATCAAGACGAATTCGTCTGGAAAGAAGAACATCAAAAGGCTTTTGAAAACCTGAAAACATACTTAACAAGTCCGCCAGTGTTGGTGTCACCAATCTAAGGACGGCTAATGAAGTTGTACGTGTCGGCTGAACGAGAATCGATAGCTGGAATGATCGCACAAGAAGACCAATTTGGTGAAGAAATGACGATTTATTATTTAAGTAGATGGTTAACCAGATGTGAATGTAATTATTCTGCTATTGAGAAGTTGTGTCTCGCATTATACTTCACATGTACAAAATTAAGTGCCTATTTACGGCCTGTAACAGTCTATTTAATTTCCAAAGTCAATTTATTCAAATACATGTTTTCTCGCCCTATTTTACACCAACGAGTAGGTCTTTGGACTTTAGCACTGTCAGAGTTCGAAATAAGGTATATACCCCAAACGGCAATTAAAAATCAGGCTTTGGCTAATTTTTTGGCCGATCATCCATGCCTTGATATGCCCAACGAAATAGAACTAGAGGTTGATTCATTTGAATTAAAACCATGGATTTTATACTTTGATGGATCGAAAACTTCTAAAGGAGCAGGGGTAGGAGTGGCTTTGATGTTTGCTATAAGTTTGCATTCACCTTAGATATGATCTGTACTAATAATCAAGCCGAATACAAAGCCTTAATTGTAGGCTTGGAGTTAATGGTAGATATGAAAGTAAAGAATGTAATCATCAGGGGCGATTCTCAATTGGTGATTCATCAATTGACTGACGATTTCAAATGCCAAAGTGATTCTATTATAAGTTTATACGAAATCGCCCAAGAGTTGTTGGAGGAATTCGACCAAGTAGAACTTCAATGTGTTAATAGAATGTACAATGATATGGCCAATGAGTTGGCTCAGTTGGCCTCTGGCTATTCAAAGGCGATGAGTTGAGAGTCTACTTACGAATACGGAATTATATTGCCCGTTATTCAGCGAAGGGCAAGGAAATCCGAAATTCAATGTATAGAAGATGGGGTCGAGCTGGATTGGATATATGAGATTAAAGAGTCCTTTAAGGAGCTTAATGGGGGAGGTAATAGGAGAACGAAATTACGTATGTTAAACTATGCATTAATAGACAAAGAATTGTTTAAAAAACGTTCTGATGGTGTATTATTAAAGTGCATGAACTTACAAGAAGCTAGGACGATTATGGCTGAGGTGCATGAAGGGATATGTGGAGCCCATCAGGCCGGCCAAAAGATGAGATGACTGATTATCAGAAGTGGATATTTTTGGCCAATGATGGGAGAATCATGTGTTCAATATGCAAAAAGTTGTTTAGCATGCCAAAAACATGGCCCAATGCAGAAGGCACAAGCAAGCAATATGGCACCCATTATCAAACATTGGCCGTTCAAAGGCTGGGTGATAGACTTGATAGGGAAGATTTACCCACCATCGTCCAAACATCACACCTTTATTATAGTCGCTACAGACTTTTTCACCAAGTGGGTCGAAGCAGTGCCTCTAAAAGAAATCACCCAGAAAAACATCATAGAGTTTATCCGGGACCATATCATCTATAGATTTGGAATTCCGCAAACTTTAATGATGGATCATGGGACTTCCCTGAATGGAGATTAGGTGAAGGAATTCTTGAGCGAATTTGAGGTTAAATTGGTAAATTCCACACCATATTACGCTCAATCAAACGGTCAGGCAGAATCATCTAACAAGATTCTGAAATCTATCATAAGGAAGATGATAAATGAAAATGCCAGAAATTGGCACGAATGCTTGAACAAAGCCTTATGGGCTTATAGAACATCGCCCCGTTCAAGCACCAACATTACGCCTTTCCAACTCACTTATGGGCAGGATGTTGTATTGCCCGTGGAAATCAACGTACAAACTATAAGAGTGCGTTGGCAGCACGAATTAAGCGAGAATGAGTACAAGGAATCATTGATTCAAAATTTATTAGAATTGGACGAATTGAAATTAGACGTGCTAGACAGGTTGCAAGTTCAGAAACAAATGATGGCTAGATTTTACAACAAGAAAGTTATAGCCAAGTTTTTTAGTTTGAACGGATTAGTTTGGAGGGCAATACTTCCTTTAGATAGTAAAGACCCAAAATATGGCAAATGGTCGCCATATTGGGAAGGGCCGTATAGAGTAAAGAGTGTATTGCCTAATGGAGCTTACCACTTGGAGGATTTAGATGGTACTAGGCATATAAGATTTATCAACGGTAAGTACTTGAAGAAGTATGTTCCTTCCCTTTGGGAAAGTGAACAGATAAATGCATAAATGATGAAATTGCGATTGTGATGTAATCATGCTGAGCGATGGCAGTAAATAAATTGGACGATCACGTTCTAAACAAAGTCAGAAAAATAAAGCACATTCAAAAGTAAAGTCCTTTATTACCAAATGTTCCTTACACACCATTCTTTACAAGAATTAAGGGACACAGTCAAAATACAAGATGAAACATGCTACAATTTGTCTTCTGTTTGATGAGAACAGAAAGAGTGAAACCAGTACGGCACAACCCTTCAGCCTATGGCCGAGTAAGAGGGTGAACTGTCCCCATAACCTTCCTAAATGCATAGCTGCAATGGTAGGCAAGGAGAAGCACTCTCAACAAGCAAACTGAAGGCAAGAATCTTGCTTCAGTTTAAAAGAACATTTCATATATCTCCCATACCAAAAGTAATATCAAAGCAAAAGGAGCGAGTCAAGAGACCCATCCCTATAGAAGATAAAAGTGTTGGTAAATGATCGGAGTGCCATGCGGTGGCAGGAAGTTGTGATGGCAAGAAATCGAATCTGAAAAGGTATGGAGATGAAAATGATGAGTATAAACGTGCATACTTATAGGGGCTGGAAGATGAAAGGCCAGAATGTGGATGGTCACATTTATGATCAGTGAATGAAATCAATATGGCCCAAAGACTTAGGGAAGAAAAATTTAAATGCCAAAAGAATATGCATGTATGTTGGCATAAAGCGATTGGGTACGTAGAAAATTGACGATCAAAGATAAAACGTCGATTAATTGAAAAAAATAATAAAAAAAATTGTTCATTAACGATGATGAATGACATTAAATCACAAAAAACAAAGGCAGTCAGCGCGGAAGAGTTACAAAAGTTAAAACATTAAATGTTTTAGCTACAATTCGCCCCAAGCTGAGCGCATCTGCTGCCTAAGTTTATCCCACTCTTCGCTCTGCCTAGAGGAAAGGATGCCTAATTCTTTCACTAAGTCATCATCAACCTCCAACTTTTTGTACTGCTCCAATAGAGATTTGGTCCTAGCGATTCCTTGGGATGCAGTACGCCTCTTGGCAGCCATCCTCGCCCTGCAGTCATCCATTTTCGCTTGTAGCTCTTTCATCTCCGCAGCCAGGCTCAACATTAAGGAATCCTCCACTACAAGCTCTGAAGAAACCTCAGTCAATTCGGCCTGGTTCTTGTCAATTTCCTGAAGTAAGGATTCTTTCTCAGAAGAAGCGCGGAGATATTGAGCACTTCTGGCCTTCAATTCTGCGTTCTTGGCCAGCAAAGAAACAACGTCGGCATGAAGAACCCTTAACTTCACCTTAAAGTCGGCGAAAATGCTGAGCGATGGGAGCGAAAGTGCCTGCATAGGTTCGCGCTCAACGTATCTAGCTTGGCCTTTTGATGAGCAGCGCTGGCGCGGCCAACCTCCACGTCCATAAAGGAGACATATTCCAACAATGCCTGTTTGAGAAATGTCATATTCTCGTTCGCAGGGGTGGAGGATGGCGTAGATGATGTTTTCATGCGTGCCCAAGAGGTGAGTAAGTCTTGGATAAAATTAATGATGCTATCAGATCCCTGCAAAGGAGGTTACCAATATTGAAGATCTTCGATACAACAAAGCAGAACCAAAAATAAGAGCGAAGTAAAAAGACCTCATCGGCAGTAGTGGGAAATTCAGGCACCCCCTTATTTCCTCCATCACTTGGGGAGATTTCCCTTTAGCTGGGCAGGAAGGACCTTTCCCACTTGACGAAGCTACATGAATCTCTGCATGTTTCACACCGCAGTAAATCAATGAGCCAGCAGCAATAAAGAAGGGCTAAGGCATCAAAGGTAAGCATTACCTTCTAATTCCACGCTTGGGGGGTCAGCACCCTGGGAGGGAGGATTTGTTGGTGATAAGGGTGTTGGAACTTGAAGCCTGGGCGACGCAGCTTCGACAGGAAAGGGTGAGGAAGAGTCTGTCAAAACTATAGCATTGGAAAGAGAAGATGAACTCTTCTGAAAAATTCAGGTAAACCATTAGTATACAGAAGAACATATCCGCGAATATACAAATATGGATTACCTTTCTCCTGAAGATAAGGGGGTGTCATCATCATCATCGTCGTCATCGGCCTGTAAAACAAGGGATGCTGAAGCCGGTCGTTTCCGGCCTGATACATCCTTGGCAGCAATAGCTTTGGCAGATGGAGAAGTAGGAGAAATAATAAGATCTTTAGAGCGATGAGGTGGAGAAGGGCTCCTAATCGATACAGAAGTAACTAAAAGAGGAGAAGTGGAAGAAGCACTTGGCCGATCCAGCAAATGAAAGGCAGTAGTAGCGTCAGCTGTAAATAGCCTACGTTTCACTGACGGCCAGAGTTGCTCAAAAAGGGGATGAATAGAGGAACTGGAATGAAAAGGGGCTAGCGAAAATGCATCCGCCAAAACGCAGTTATGGGCCTCTATAGTTGCAACGTCTGCTTTATTAAGAGTATAAAAACGGTCGGTCAGATTTTTGGAATAGAAAAGAGGGACGGGCCAGGTCTGGCCGAAACCCAGTTGGCGAGCAAAGAAATGGGGAGTGTAAATCTCTACCCCAGCCTTAGCATTGGTTCCTGTGACAATGTCATAGAACAACTCTTTTCCAGCCAGGAACTGAACCCAAATGGGTAAAAAGTCAATCACTCCAGAGGAATACGCACGTAGTTGGGAGTCAGATGAGTAGGAAAAGGGAAAAAGGAAGAAACGGAATTTAAGGTATAAAAGAATGAAAATATGTCTCTCCTAGACATGTTTGTTGGATTCAAGGAGTCTATGGCCAACCCGTAACAGGTGGCAGAAGTATTGCAAATAGATGGAGCCCCAAAAGAAGGAAAATATGCTCTCAGCCATAATTGAGCAAACCAAAGAGGCCCACTGCCAGTAGGGGACGCACCAGTCCTCAATTGAAATTGGAGCAAAGCCAAACCCCTGTAAAGAGCGGCTAAAAATAAAGAACACGGATTCAAAGGCTTGCCACGGGCCAATTCATGCGTTAAAGGCATGTAACTCGTAGAAGGTTTCAAGCTAGGGACGCAAAGAACGTATTTACATAACCAAACTTGAAGGAAAGCTACCCGCTCAACATGATTAGGCTCAGAAGCAAGAGCGACAAAAGCACTCTGCATAGCCGAGTAAGATTTACACATTTTCTTATCAAACTTGGGGGGAACACTGCCAGCGGAAACCACCATGCCGGGAGAAATGGTATCGCCCAAAGGAGGAAGGTTCACTAGGGCCCCAACATCCCTCAGAGTAATGGACAACGGGCAGCAAGGAAAAACAAATACATTGTACTCAGAAGACCAAAAGCTCAGGGCGATTGGAAAAAGCGCTGAGTCGTATACGGGAAGATTAAGGGTGATTTCCAATAGGTCCAAAATTCTCGCACGTTCAAAAATTGATTTGGTGGGGCCATGATTCACCATGCGTGCATGCCACCTACGAAAACCAGAATCAGCTTTGGGCCAAGTACGAATACCTTTATCGCAGATGGCCTTCAACGGTAGAGAACTCAGAAATGGAAGGGTTTCAGCGCAAGGGAACAGCTGACCCGCCGCAGTCTTCTCGACCGATTCAGCATCAACAAAAGATGGACCCAGGAAAAACTCATCAATATTGGGACCAACCTGCGAAAAAGGGTTTGAATCTATGTATGGCTTGGTAAGGAGGTCTTGGAAGTCCTCAAAGCTAAGGGCAGCATCGGACTGAGTTCTTGAAGTGGCCATTCGTTACAGAATGTAAGTTGGGTAAGGTCTGTTGACGAAACGTAGCACGGAGACAAGAATGTGAACAATGAAATGGCGAGGGAGAAGCGTAAGACTGCAGAGACGTAACTAAGAATGCCGCGTACTTTTGGGTTTTAAGGGTTTTAAGGGTTAGTATTAATTATGCCATATTGGGGGGTAATTGTTGACACACTAAAAATGCAGCCTAAAATCAAAGGGAAGTCCAATTGAGAAACCCAAGATGAAGACCCAATGGAAATTAATTAAAAGGCCCAAGAAGAAAAGCCCAATCTGGAAACCTGAGAAAAGGCCTGAATATTGGAAGCCCGAGAGCGAAGGATTATCATCGCCCAAGCCCGTAGAATGCCCAGAGGCTGAACGAGTGAAGTACTGCACAATCGCCCAGAGCGATAGCCTCACTATCGCCCAAACTCTCAAGTCGCCCAGAATCAAACAAGTCTAAAAGGTGTAGTTTATCCAATTCAGCAGTTACGAAAGTAGTTGTCAAGTAAACCCGACACGCCCCCCACGATCCAGAAACGGGTAGTTAAAAGGCAAGAGTAGTGGCAACAGTTACTAAGTAACCTCTCCCCAATAAATAGCTTCTCACTGAAGAAGCGGATAGTCACGAAGGTAATGGAGCAGTTCCAAGCAGTTTCGTTAACCAAGAAACGCCCGGGAAGTATAAAAGGAAGTGAAATTGTAGAAGAAAAGGACCCCGAATCAAAAACTCTCGACAAGAGAATATGTAATTTTCATTTCCTTAGTTTAAATTTAATCATTTTTCAGTACTCGTGTAATTGTGCCCATTGGAGGCGTTTTGTATACTTTCCAATTGTAACTCTTCACTAGTAAACGCACCCCTTTTTGGGACTTTGTCTCAAGAGGTTTGTTCCTTACACAATCGTCTGATCCTTTTCTTGTAATTGTTGGTGAGTTGGAAAACACGCGAAAACAGGTTTGAATATAAGTAATTTCTAAATAATTATTATTTATTAAAGTTAGAAACAAACAACTAATTTTGAAAGTAACACAAGACTCACTTTCAAAGTAAAAGTAATAAAAGTAAGTTGCATGTTTGGAGATTAAAAGTAACTTTTGAAGATTTACATACGCTCTTAAATTTGTACATTACAATCCAACTCCCCAAAAAAGCCATTTTAGATTCATTATGACAAGAGCAGGCGGAAGCATCGCATCATGGTTTGAAGAAGTAAATTATAACTTCACCGAGTTTCTATCAACTCAACCCATAAAATAAAATAAAAGAAGGGAACTCAATTGTAGTGTCACAACTTCTACATGCCAAGTAAAATAAAATCTACCGAACAAATGTAGCCGAAACTTTATAACGAAGCAATGTCCTTGATCAAGGAGACTATGAATGAAGAATCAAATATTTAACAGTTTGAACTCGACAAAACAGATTCCAGTTTTTTTCCGAAGGAGATTAACTTCTGAATTCTTAAGACTAGGTTATTTCCATCAAGCACCAGTAGAAAAGCTGATGTGCTAACAAAACAAGAACCTCTCGAGGAGAGATGAAACTAAGCCCATGTTTGTCTACCAATATCTCAAACTTTGTTTGCTACAGGAAACAATATCCATCACACATTCATCCAATAAAATATTCCACATACAAACCAATTAAGTTACTTTAAATCTCAACCATACATTCTCCAAAAAATACTATTCATTACCTCATTCTTGAAAAACTAATGGGTGACAAACACACCCTAAAGAGTGAGATCCTTAGGGTCCTCAATTATCTTAGCCAAGGTTTGCAAGAAAGCTGCCAGATCAGCGCCGTATATCACACGATGATCTGCGGTAACGTTTACCTGGAAGAATTGCATTCGAGGGTCACTAAGAAGAAGTAACAACAAGATTTGGTAAAAGATAAGAATACGAGTCGTAAGAGCATGCAAAGCTTAAATTATAATTTAAACTAGTCAAACATACTTTTATCCACATATTGCATAGGATCCGCAATTTACTTCCCACACATTCCATAGGACCAACAGATTATAAGTACTTAAAAGAACTACCAAACAAGCACTAGAATGACCAATCATCTACCTGCATTTGATTTTTCAGGCCAATCCGACCATCCTTTGTACCGACCAAAGTGGGTTCAGATGCACCAACGGCCATTATTGCACCCTGTGAAAATGCCACCAAATAAGCTTAGGCAAACACACTCTGAGACATTTAAAGAGATAATTTACAATACCTACTCAACCAATCTAGCGGAAAGAATGCTTTGGAACTTAAGTTTGAACACTTACAGTTCCTGGAGGTAATATGGCATCAAATCGGTCGACACCAAACATTCCAAGGTTGGACAGGGTAAACGTGCCTGTAAAACGAGCAAACATGAGAAAGATTAATAGGGGATTAAAGCAATATAATAGCATGACTTCAGCACACAACAACAAAATTTAGAACACGTCACTATGAAAACAAGAAGAATGCAGAAAAAAGCTGCATAAGAATCATCCGTCCCATGGAAGATCATCATTAAACTGACATAGTTCTTGTTTAATTCATTCTATCAAAGTCATGATTTTTCTCCAACTAGTTAAGATCAAGATCAAGATCAAATCGTGTCAATGACATGTTTCCTTCTAGTGGGTTCAAGGTAAAAATATGAGGTTGGTGACTTGGGTTCAAAAGCTAAATGGTAGAGTTTCGAGAGAACTTCAAGTACAGAATAGAACAATTGAATATTTAGGGGTGTATTCAATCTAGAATTTTTAAAACTTTTATAGACTTTCTAGGTGTATTCAATCAAGAATTTTTAAAACTTCATAAAAGTCTTAGGATATTCAATATAAACTCTTTAAAAATCCTTAAAAGTCACGGGGTATTAAATCAAGACTTTTTAGAAGTCTTAAAAAGTGATTGGATATTCAAAATGTCAATACTAACTTTTAAGCAGAATCTACCATGAACGAAACGAGAGAAGAATGTTTTATTTCGTTAATAGACCATTACAACTTACAATCCCTTTTATGATACACTAATGGAACTAAAAAAGGAAAAGAATAAAGTGAAATATAAATTACAGCCTATAAACTATCAATTTACATCAAGAATGGAAAGATTTGGATATCTTTCCATTATACCCGATTTCCTACACTCCCTTTCAAGTTGAACCGTAGATATTGATCATGTCCAACTTGCTAATGAAATCGCTGAAATGTTGTTGAGACAATCCTTTGGTAAGAATATCTGTCATTTGCTCCTTTGTATGGACATACACCATACAAATGACTCCACCTTCTACCTTTTCTGTGATGAAATGTCTATCGACCTCCACATGTTTTGTTCTATCATGCTGGACTGGATTGAGTGAAATGTTGATGGCTGCTTTGTTATCACAATAGAGTTTCATAGGCAATTTTATTGCAACATTCAATTTCTCCAAGAGTTTCTTTAGACATAGTCATTCACATATCCCCTATGCAACTGCTCTGAATTCTGCTTTGGCACTGCTTCTTGCCACTGCACTCTGTTTTTTACTCCAAGTTACCAAATTGCCCCATACAAAGATACAGTATCCCAACGTTGATCTCCTGTCTTGTATCGACCCGGCCCAATCAGCATCTGTAAATATTTCTACTTCTTTCTTTTCACTTTTTTTGAAAAATAAGCCCTTCCCGGAGGTCCCTTTTAGATACCTGAGAATCTTGTACACTGCTTCTAGGCTAGTTTCCTTCGACGAGTGCATGTGTTGACTTGCAACGCTAACTGCAAAAGCAATGTCTGGTCTCGTGTGTGATAGGTAGATTAACTTACCAACCAGTCATTGGTATTTGTCTCTATCAATCAGTTTCCCCGTCGCCTCTGTTCTTTTCCCACAATCTATAGGTGTATTCCTCGATTTACACCCAAGCATGCCAGTTTCGGTCAGCAGGTCAAGAATGTATTTCCTCTGTGAAATACTGATATCTCTTTTTGATCTCGCGACCTCCATAGCTAAGAAGTACCGCATCTAACCTAGGTCTTTTACTTCAAATTCGGAGGCAAGGCTTTTCCTCCCTCAGATTGCCGGAAAAACATGGTATGATCTGACTACCCTTGTTGGTACCCTTGATTCTTCAATACCTTTGCAAATCTGTCAAACCAGGCCCTTGGTAACTGTTTAAGACCATAAAATAACTTCTTGAGCTTGCATACCAAGTCTTTTCCACCTTCATTATTGAACCCAGGTGGTACTGTCATATAGACTTCCTCTTCTAATTCTCCATTCAAAAAAGCATTCTTAATATCAAGTTGTTGGAGGGGCCAATCCAAATTGGTTGCTAAAGATAAGAGAACTCGAACTGTATTCAATTTTGCCACCGGTACAAATGTCTCCAAGTAGTCAATACCATACGTCTGTGTGTATCCTTTGGCTACCGGTCGAGCTTTATACCGTTCTATTGTCCCATCTGCTTTACACTTCACATTAAACACCAATTTACATCCAACTGGATTTTTACCTCTTGGTAACTTCACTAACTCCCAGGTTTCATTGTTTTTCAGTGCCCTCATTTCTTCCATAACAGCTTCTCTCCATTTTGGAACTTCCAAGGCCTCCTGAATATTTCTTTGGATTTCTGTATTGTCAAGAGTAGTGATAAAAGTACGAAATTTTGTAGCTAGAGTTTTATAAGACACAAATTTAGAAATAGGGTGGAGAGTACACGACCGTGTTTGTTTTCGAAGGGCAATCGGTAAATCAGGGGCGGAGCCAGGAATTTTTGTCGGGGTGGGCACAATTTATCGATATTGAACGTCGAATTTTTGTCATGGATGTCAATATTACGAAAAAATTGTATAAAAAATTTAATCAAGCTTGACGAATAAGCGAAAAAAATTGACTAAATATTCTTATAATAAATGGCTTTTCCCTTATTAATATGTTCACAGCAAATTAATCACTTACAAAAAGAGATTTACTGATGCTCCTATGGATGCTTCTGGGCTTGGAGGTTGTGCTATTGTTGAAGACCTAATGTAGTGATGTTTCTAGTGTTTTTGGATTGGGCGGTGTAGGTGAAGTTGGACCGTTTAGCTGTAGCATATTAGTAATAAAAAATTAAAAAAAAGCCAAAAAAAAAAAAAAAAGCCCAGAAGCCCAGGATGGGCATGTGCCCACCCTGGGCCGTATATGGCTCCGCCCACGCGGTAAATCATCACTTGGAGATCCGGAGGTCTCGGATAGAATTTCATTAGGCCATATCACCGGTTCTGACTCTTTTGGTGCTTCAGGTGCGAGAGTTCCCGTATACTTTGAGTTTGACCTTCTTGAGTAAACTATCACCTCCTTGTTTCTTTGGTTTCTTGCATCTCCCCCTGTATTCAAGTTTCCTTCTGTAGATGGCATATTGGGTGTGATATGTTCAGGATAGGTTGGTTCGGGGGAGAGAGATCAAAGTTGAAAAACTCTTCAAGTAACTGCTCTTTACTCAGATTCTCCCCCTGAAGAGAGGGTTGTTTGAAGTAGGGTGTGGTTTCAAAGAAGGTGACATCTAGACTGACAAAAATTCTTTTCGTGGATGGATCATAACATTTATACCCCTTCTGAGTAGGTGAGTATACAATGAACACACATTTAAGTGCTCGAGGTTCTAATTTACTTCGTTGATGGGAGTGAATATAGGTAAAGGCCACGCATCCAAACACTCTCAGAGGTAAATTGGAGTGAAGTCGAATGTTGGGAAAGTGTGTTTGGAGTTTCTGAAGAGGTGAGACAAAGGATAGGGTATGACTGGGCATTCTATTGATTAGATATGTGGCTGTTAGACTAGCATCCCCCAAAAATGTTTAGGCATATTTGTAGTGAATATCAAGGCATGGGTCACTTCTAGAAGGTGCCTATTTTTCCGCTTTGCGATCCCGTTTTGTTGAGGGGTATTGACACATGAGGTTTGGTGGACAATCCTATGATTTTGTAGATAGTTTCGTAATGTGTCATTGATATATTCTGCGCTGTTATCTGTGCGGAGTATTTGGATTTGTGTTTGAAATTGGGTTTGGATCATTGTATGAAAATTGATGAACACGGAGCGGACTTCAGATTTTTCTTTTAGTAGGTAGACCCAACAGACTCGAGTATGATCATCTATAAAAGTGATAAACCATCTTGTATGTGTTCGACTGGGGGTCCGAGAGGGTCCCCACAAGTCACTGTGAATCATAGTAAAGGGTTTAGATGGTTTGTATATAGAATTTGGGTACGAAGTACGTTGATGTTTTGCAAGTTCACAATTTTCACATTGGAAGTCAATAGAAATTTTATTCGAAAATATTGAAGGGATTACACGTTTCAAATATTGAAAATTTGGGTGGCCTAGTCTGTAATGCCATAACAGAATTTCACTATCCCTAAAAACAGATGAAGACTCACAAATAGCAATTTGGTGTCGTTTACTCAGATCAGCTTCCTCAAAGTAATAAAGTCCCTCACATTCTTTAGCACTGCCAATCGTTTTTCCTAATGAAAGGTCCTGAAAAACACAGTGAGACGAAAGAAATTTAGCAAAGCAATTAGAGTCTCTAGTCAGTTTGCTAATTGATAACAGATTGCATGATAAATTTGGAACATGTAAAACAAATTCACGGGTCATAGAGTCAGAAATTTTGATACTTCCTTTTCCCGCGACAGATGAGAGAGAGCCATCTGCAATTTTGATTTTAACATTGCCAGCACAAGTTGAATAGGAAGAGAAAAGATGATATGCATCTGTCATATGGTCAGACGCTCCGGAGTTTATAATCCAGGAGGTTTTAGATTTTGAAGTGGTACATAAGGCTTTTAAGATATTACCTTTATGAGCTAGGGAGCTTGAAGGGCCATTAGGAAGAGACTGACCAGAAGTTTGAAGATTTGTGAAAATTTGGTAGAGTTGTTCCAATTGTTCGGGGTTGAATGCACCATTTTGAGCAGGGCTGATTTTTGCCTCAGCTTGATATCCCCAACTCCTGGTGTTTTGCCTTGGCTTCCAATCAACGGGTTTTCCATGTAAGTCCCAACACGTGTCTTCTTTGTGTCTGGGCTTACAACAATGTTTACACCACGGTCGGCCACGTTGCTTTTGATTTGACCCATTTATTTTTTATGACAAGCCCATAGATTCAGGCCCATTAATTTCAGGCCCAAAGCCCCTTCCATTTAAGAAACCCTGGGGCAGATTTCTCTCATCAATTGGGCCTTTAATTGTTGGCCCAACAACTCCACCACGATAATCAGGCCCTTTTTCCTTCATCAAGAGGGCCGAGGCCTCATTTGGCCCCTTTCCATCCTCTAGCATCACTGAACGGCGTGCTTCCTCTCGGCAAACCTCCGAGAGACTTCGCGAAGGGACGGCAGAGGTCGCCGGCTAAGGACGCAACCTCTGATGTCGTCGAGGTCTCAATTCAAGCCAGCCAAGAACTCATAAACCCGTTCATTCTCCAATTTCTTCTTATACCGTACACTGTCGTCTCCACACTTCCATTCTTCGTCACAGCTGAGATCGAGCTCCTGCAAAAGCGAAGTCATCTCCATGAAGTAGTCAGTGACTTCCCTGGTTCCCTGCTTCGTTTGCCATAGACGGGTTTTGATGTCGAAGATGTGGGATGAGTTCTGCGTGTCGGAGTATATGTCTCGTACAGCCTCCCACACTTCTTTTGCAGTCGGAAGGAATAGAAAAGTTTTGCCTATTGCTAGTTTCATGGAATTAACCAGCAAGGCAATGACCATGGAGTTCTCGAAATTCTATCGTTGAAAGGTTGCAGTTTCTGTTGGCTTCTTCGAATCACCGGTAAGATACCCCAGCTTTCCCTTTCCATCGATCACCAATTTTATTGATTGGGCCCATTCACGGTAATTTTCTCATTCAATTTTTCGATGGTGAGCTGGAATGACGAGTTCTCAAAACTGTGAGAACCAACTGTGGAGTTAACCTCCGTTTCGATTTGAGGATAGTCTGAGATGATTGACCCGGAACTGTTGACGGGAAAGTCGGCCATAGGTTCCTAAGTTTAGACACCTAAGGCTCTGATACCATGAACGAAACGAGAGAAGAATGTTTTATTTCATTAATTGACAATTACAACTTACAATCCCTTCTACACTAATGGAACTAAAAAAAGGAAAAGAATAAAGTGAAATATAAATTACAGCCTATAAACTATCAATTTACATCAAGAATGGAAAGATTTGGATATCTTTCCATTATACCCGATTTCCTACAAGTATAAACACAAACTCATAAAAAGTCTCATTCGCCCCCCAAAACTTTATAACACTTTTACAGAAAAAAAAATATCTTTCCATATGAATATATTTCTCTTCCCTTTTTCATTCTACGAATCTTAGCGCCATAATACAAAAAATAAATATTTTTCACTATCTTCAACATATTATTATCACTCTTTTCAATTTTCTCATTTCTTATTCTCTCTATCTTCTTTTTCTATGAAAAAAAGACCTAGAAATAAAAAATTCTTATAATATTTGTCACTACTTTTCCATTGTTACCTACAATTTTTATATAGAGAGATCATTTTTTATATTAAAATTTTATAAAAATAAATAAATAAAATTTATGATTAAATTTTTATGTATTGGTTGCTTGTTTAATTTGGCCCCTGTTTGAAACCCATTTTGGAAGAAATAGAAATTTTGGAATAGTGATTGATGTGAGAATGTGTGGTGGAAAAGTAATGAAAAGTTTTTGATTTGTGTGTAATATTATTTTATTTGGAGAATGTGTGGTTGAAATGAAGAACGAGAATGAAAATGAGAAAGAGAAAGAAAAATTAATAGGTGTCAAACAGGGGCTTAATAATTTTCTACAAGTTTGAATATTAGAGATTTTTTATTTTTTTATTTTTTCTTCATAACATAGTGCTAAATTGTTATTTTTTATGTGTTTTGGTTGTTTATTTTTCTCATTTTGCTAACCAAACATTTTAATATAAAAGTGATCTATCAGGTATGATAGTTAGGTAAAAGAATTGAAATCAAATGGGGCATAAATTTGAGAAAGTAAAACCAAATTACTATTGAGAATTTTAGCCTTCTTGTGCATAACAATGAATGTGTTCTAATTTTCTTTCTCACAAAGACAGATAATGAAGAAATTATAACCTGCCCAGAGTTGTAAAATGAAAAAACAAGAACTTGGTCAAAATACAAAACCTATTGGGAACACAAGTTCACAAGCTTGTTAGGATCAGCCAAGCTCATTCAAATTTTCTAGCCTTCAGACAGATTCAACCATGACAGGTACTAAACAAGCCACGATCACTCCTATTGTATTCTAAAGTAAAGGACCAAATGAGAGTAATAGCTAGGTAGAGTCTATAATACTTTCCACTTTTCTCCTCAATTGCGGATCGACATGATTCAGGTGTGGGGGAACCCTAAGTCAAATTTATTTTATTACAGAGGTATATTTGGCATTCATTTTTCTTTATATTAGGCCCCTGTTTGAGCCACCTTTTTTGAAAATGAGAATGAAAAATATAGTCGTTATTGAGGCCCACACAAGAGATAGAGAATTTGAATTTAAATGTTGATGTGATGGATAACGGTCATATTTTTCATTTTAGTGAGGAAAAAATATGGCTCAAACAGGGCCTAGATCATATTAGTTTCCCATACTATATAAAGGATTCTAAGGGAAGCCCTTTTTTCTTGTGATATACATACAAATGTGTGTTGTTTATTATTGTTCTCGTAATTAAGGATCAGGTCATTACATATAACGAGCCAACAAAGCAAACATGTCGTATTCGATAGTTTCAAATGCTTAACGACATTCATCTCAGTCAATTATATAAAGGCAAAGATTGCATCAATCTACGAAGCATGGAACAAACACGACTTGACACCACAAGTAGGGGACAAATTGATTTAAATTCAATAAAATTTCACATTTATATATTATATCTCTACTTTTATACTTTTCAATATAGAACATGAACATGGTATTTCAGAAACTATCTCTAAGAGTGTCCTAAAGTATAACTTAGGCATTAGAAATTTAAAAAATATATAAAAACATATAAGATGGCGCGTGACTTATGAAACACGTGTCTTGGAGTGTTCAAGTATTGTCGGACAAAGACAAGCCACCTTGCCTTCATAGTCAATAATGCATTTTAGATGATATACAGTCACCTAAATTCAGTGCTCCAGCAGTTCCATGTTCCAACTAGAGACTTAACTTTTTTCACTGCTCCGAAGAAGAAATAACGGTACGTACTGTCCTTATTGTTTATACACTAGGACGATTGTACAAGTTGTACTCCATGTTCCAAATAAGTTAAAATCCATTCATGCATACAATTGGCACAAGTGTTCAAAAATATAATTCTGGTTTCATATAGCATGAATTGCTTTGTATCATACTATGGAACTGCATTTCCCAGATTCTCAAGTTCTATTTGTGCATGCTTGTGTGCATGCACAAGTTTCAACCCCAGACTCTTGCTTAAAAAAAAATCGGTTTGAAATAATCAAATAAGAAATGTACCTGTATTGTACTCATGAGGTTGGAGCTGTTTTGCTCGCGCCTTATCAACCAACTCCTTCCACTTTCTTGATAATGAATATATATCAATCTGTGAACAACGTTTAATGAGAAACAATTTTTAGTGTACCGTGTCACAAGAGAGAGGCAATTACACAAAAATGTAATAGTCCAATCATTAAATTGATAACGTTGGGCTGATACTCACTTTGTCAGCATCTTGAAGCACCGGTGTAATCAAACCACCATCAATGGCAACAGCAACCGCAATGTTGATACTGCTGTTGTATGTAAAGCTCTTACCATCTCTACAACTAGAATTCACAACTGGGTGTTTAACCAATGCAAGCGCTGTTGCCTTCGCTAGCATTGCAGTCATGGTCACTCCCTTAGATTTGATCTAAAAATGTTCGGAATAAGTTACTCATTACTAAATTTGAACAAGAGAACAAAAAAAAGGCACTTTTAAAAATGCTAATTCACACAAACAATTTCTCTGATGAATGTGCCTGAGTTTCCACACATTCCATTTCTTAAACCCGATTATTTTCTAAAATCTATCACTGTTTTTTCCCACCTTCTAGCTACAACATCTGAGTTGACTCCGCAAAATTGGTATAGAAATCTTTATGCTAATCTATCAGTAATTGACAGACTATATATTCACCAAAAGTCAGAAAATTCAAAGCTTTTCCTCACAGTTATATCTTGGACGACAATTTCCTTTACCGAGCTCAGCATGCATAGATCTTTCAACTACTGCGTTTAGTAGAACTCATAAAACCTGTATTTTTTGCATGAATCAATTTATATAGCAAATCAGTTAACATAATCGCTATATTACCTTCTTGTACAAAGCATCCAGTGCATCAGTGGTAATTGTATACCCCACTCTAAACGTCGGCACAGCCAAACTTTCCATCATATTCCTACTCACCGCGCTCTGCATTGTCGTAAATGGAACCACCGATCCCAATTCCACCACAGCAGCACCACTACTCGGCTTAGCAGCCTCACTAGCCACTGCAGCACCACCACTGGCACTCACTTTCGCAGCAGCGGCCACCTCCACATCCTTTGCCACTATCCTCCCATTAGGGCCACTCCCAGCTAGTCCAATCAAATCCACCCCAAGTTCCTTCGCCAATTTCTTCGCGTATGGTGATGCCACGACCCTCTTTCCCCCCTCAGATGCCGGGTGCACTGAGGACCCCATTGCACCATTAGCAACAGAGCTTCTGCTATTAATATTTGCATTTGTAATGGCTCCGGGAGTTTCGTTGCTGGTGGTACTATCCGGGGCGAGGTCGGCGGCGGCGGGGGCAGCGGGGGAGGATGATTTCTGGGCAAGAGCGGCTGCAATTTCATCTTCCGATTCAGCAAGAAGGGCAATGGGCATCCCAACGGGGGCGGAATCTCCCTCCTCCACCATAATGGCGGCGAGGTAACCATCGTAAAACGACTCAACATCCATATCCGCCTTGTCGGATTCCACCACCACCACCGAATCTCCCTTGGACAGCTTCTCCCCCTCCGACTTGATCCAGCTGATGATTTTCCCCTCCGTCATGGTGGAGCTCAATGCCGGCATGAAAATCTCACGGATCTTGGAGTGTATTTGTAGGGCATGGGTCGGGTTGTGGGTGGTTCGGGTTAGTGGGCGGCGGAGAGAAGGGGAAGTGGTGGGGACGAAGGTGGTGTGGAGAAGGTGTGACATTGTTACTGTGTGTATGTGAGAGAAAGAAAAGAGGGAGAGATGGGAAAATGGAGTCGATTTGGGGGTGATTTTGAGGAAAATAGAAAGGAATTATTGGATTCATCGAAAGAGGGCGGAGGTTTCAACTACCTCACCGGTTGTGTTTAGTGATGACTGATGAGGTTGTTTTTGTTTTTCTTGTTTTCACTTACCTTACCTCTTTTTTTTTTTTTTTTTTTTTTTGAGAAGATCACTGCGTATACTTTGATTTACACTTTACCAAGTGACATTAATTAATTAGACAATTTAAATTTTAAACATTTTTCATCCAATGTGTTGACAACAATGTTAGTGTCAACCAAAATAAATAAATTTAGTGTACAAATGGCTGTCAACCAAAATGAATAAATTCAGTGTACAAATGGCGCAGTCCTAATTTTTTTTTCTGCCTCTTAGGAAGTTTTGAGCATCAATTATGAGCGATTTTAAGTAGAGGTACTTGCAAAAATACCCTTATTTTGGGATCATTTTGAAAAATTATGAGAAACGTGAATCAAAAGAAAAATACACTAATTTTACTTGCTAAACACCATAATATTTACGGTGCTAACCAAAGAAGCAGCTCGAGTTTTCCACTCTTCCAAACTTTAAATCATTGGAGAGATCACAAAAAAGTAACGAACATATTTTACTAATTTTTTGGGATTTAATTTAACTCATAAAAGTAAATTCCTCCCATAAATTTTCAATTCTATTCAATTTCTTTAATTTCGAATAGGAGAAATGATGATGATTGTAGTCCATGCTTTTCTAAAATCCTTCCCCGATTGAATCCTCCCTAAAATTCTCCTCTCGAAAGGGTCACACATTTCACAACGCTGATTAATTTAGTTATTCAACATTTGGGAAATTAGGCGTTTGCGATCCCTCTCTTGTACATGTTGCAATCACCCCTCGACGTTGCATACTTTTGGGGTTCGATCGCTGTGGTTCATTCAATTCTGCAGCATTTAAAATAATTTGTTTAATTTGTATGTGAGGGAAATAGTATGCTATTTGGTATGATCACTTCTCTATAATTTTGTCATTCGCAATCCGATGCTAGTTTTGGTTCTTCGAGCCTCAACTCACAAACCATAACGATATTATATCCTCGACTTTGAATCCCAAGCAACAAAGTTTTTCCCAGCTTACTTTGGGGCTAAAAACAAGATAACGACCATAAAATTAATAAAATGACTAGAATTATTGTCTCAATGCACAAACAATAACATTTGTTAAAACGTAAATTTCACTTTTTTTTCACTTTTTTTTTTTTTAATTAAAAAGTGACATATCATGTTACTTTTTTAAGAAGCTAAGTTTTGACACTATTAGAAAAGAGGCTAAATTGTTATTGTTATACAACTTCATCAATAAACACAGTTGATTTACATATAAGCTAAATTTGTTAATAATTTTATGAACTTCAAAGTGTGAAAGGTTATGTACCCTATCACATTTTTGAATGAGCTGTGAAAAAGTGAAATATCACGTCTTTTTAGATCAAAATATTCATGTGGTATCCTATAAAAAGAAAAAAAAAAAAAGAAAGATTATTGAATTGAGAGTGATATAAATTCAAGAAAGTGACAAATACTTAAAAACAAAAAAGTGAAAAAATCAATTTGTGGACTTTTTTGGCCCTTCAGGTTTTTGGGCATGGTTGATACGTGAATTTGTAGTTCTGATCAATTTTAAGGATATTAACCCAATATTTTATTTTTTGAGGTTAGTGGACCTAATTTTTCCTTCAACGTATCAATTTTGGACGTTTTTGTGAGAGCAAGTTCTGGATAACTTTTAGTATCAATATTTAAAGTAGTTCAACTCATGCTTGAAAATTTATTATCCAACAATTTTAAAAGTTTTGTAAAAGAATAAAATTATATATGTGTCCTATAGTGAAGTCTTTGATTCATAATTTTGTATATAAATTTTTTTACTCATAATTGATATTTTATGTATAAGTAATTTTTATACAAATATAAATTAGTTTTTACTTAAAAGTGAAATATTTACTTATAACTAAGATTCTAAATTAAAGTAAATTTTATAACTATAAGTTAATTTTGTATTTTTAGATAATTCTTTACACATAATTGAATTTTTTTATTTTATAAGTAACCTTTTAATTATAAAATAATTTTTTGCCTATAAATAATTTTTTTAGTAAATATATTTTTATTTACAAGTTAATTTTTAACAAAACATATGGGTTGAAAATAATTATTTTATATAAGGTAAAATTTGAAGAGAATTTGACATACGAACAAAATCAATTGATTTGGTGGGTTGAGAATGATGACCAAAATTATTATACCAATTTTAGTTGGTTTTAAACCATAAACCACCCAAAATCAGTGGCAAAAAAAACTAGCAAGCATCAATTTTTATAACATGTCATAAATCGTGCCATATAAAAACAATCAAAACTAGAGAAAAAAAACTCCAAGCAGGCACTTAAACTTGTAAAAAAGTAAGGGTGGCAACAAAACTAGATGGGCAAGAACGGCCACCATCCTAATTACTGCCTCATCGAGAGTTTTTGAGAGGTGAGACGACGATTTAAGCATTTCCATTTCCTATTTGTTTAATTAATTAATTTTTTAATATTGATAATGTCAAAATCAATCATCCCAAACTCAACCTCGAACTTCAAGTACTTGGGCTTCCGCCCCACTTCATAGTGAAAAGGGACCTAGGGTATGTTTGAGCCACATTATTTTGGAAAAATGTATTCTGAAATAATAGATTGATAGAAAATATATGGTTGAAAACGAAGAAAAAGTTATTAATGTAATGAAAAATATTATTTATTAAAGGATGTGTAGTTGAAAATGAGTAGAAAGATGAGAATGAAAATTTTAATGTGTACCAAATATGGACCTAATATAGAGGTTTTATTGAGACTTTCTTACCCTCAATTATGTGATCGACTAGATATCAAAGATACCCATGTTGAGATAGAGTCCTCCTCACATGTGGTCCATTTCCAAACATAGGGATGACCCAGGACATGCCCTCATCTGACCTCCAAGGCCCCCAAAGAGTATACGATGTCTTCTTCACAATAATTTGTTCTTGACTTGAGAGATGATCGATGCCATGTCTCCATCTGATCTTTTCATCTCGAGGAGCCAAGCAGATCTCCCCCACAAATCCAACACCAAAATTGAATAATTAAAATTTATATAATCATTTAATTTAAAAAGATAAAATGAACGAATTCTTTTAATTCCTTTTAACTTTAATACTCCCAAAGTATAGATTTTTAGCAAGTTCTCCACCTACAATCTCCATAACACACCAGACCACTGGCAACCACAAAAAAAATTATAATAAAAAACTCAAGAAATAGGAAGTAAAAGGAAAGGTTGCAGGATTAGTCCTCCATGTATTTATAAATTGAACGTTGATCTCTATTCTTTAATTGATCCTCCAATTTTAACACCATTGATCCCCACTTTTAACACCAACAGGCAACATTAGAAAACATTACAATCTCAATTAAATTGTCATATCATCTTCTCAGAAATGTAAATCACTTCAAATTTTCATAAAATTAGACATACAGGGATCAAATAACAATTTAGTAGAGATTTGAACAATTTTCCTAGTTGAAGATTGATTATGTATTTATAATAGTTTGAGGACTAGTAGTGCTATTTTCCCAAACTAAATCAGAAAATTATTCCGGTTTAATAACCGGTCCGGTCGAGCCAGGTTTATAAGCTACCATGAAAGAATTGGCTGGGCCTGAGACAAACAGATAAAACTTTATCTTCTCAACAGTTCAAAAAATTTTCCAAGAATGATCCAAGATTTTCTCTCTTGATGCTACAAAAATTATATCTTTATACACAAAAACACACCAAGAACACACACAGTTAACAAATTTTAGGTAGAAGAAAAGAATGCTAATCCAATGTACCTTTACATCTCCTCTGGAACATTCCTACAGCAACAGTGTTTTTATCCCAAATCTAACACCAAGAAACAGGGTTCACCCAATTTCTTGTGAGTTTTCAGTCCTCCACGGTAATGGCACAGCTCTATGTTACTTTCCAAGAAAATCCACAAAGCACAAATTCAGGCCCCTTCAACTCTCTTTGCAGGTATGCGTGTACTCTGCAATCTTCGTTTCTGTTTAAAATTTTTGGTGTGGAATTTTCCTATACATCCTGTGTGTGTATTATGTTATTAATTTTCTTTTACATTGTTAAATAACTTATTATGTTTGGTTTTTGGTGATCTTAAGATTTGGAGTGAAAACTGTATATATGAACTAGGGAAGAGGTCAACGTTATTATTTCTTGTTTCATGATAAGGAAGAGTGCATAATCGAGTAAAAAATTGCTTAACTATCACATTATAACAATTGAGGATTGATGTGACTGGTCAAGTTGCATTTTCGTTGGCGAAACATACTTTGTTCCTTTTGCGTGTGATCTGTGCATACCTGTTTGTAATTTGGTTCGTCATTTGCTATCTTGTATGAGTCCAAACATTCGTCGGTTACTTCATGGATAATGTGATGAGTGAAAATCGTCAACCTTTTCGCTCATCTGGCAGAGATTGAAGTGACTGTTTTCATATGCCATGGAATCTTGCCAATTGGCAATGCAGTAGAAAGCACGAAATTTTGGTTTTCAAAAGGAGTTGATAGCAAGACATTGTCTATTAGCCACCTAGTGTCCACTCAAAATGTAAATAAAGAAATAAATTCAATGCAATCCCAGTTTTACATTATTTGTTAAAACGAACTAAATTTTTACTGTGCTATTCATTATGCTCTTACTAGCTTCATGTTTGTCTGTCAATGGATACAGACATTCGAAAAGGAAATGGAAATAACATCTTCCTTGACCTCGGAAAAACTTGAAGGTAATAGCAATTTCTTTTTTTCAGTGGCTAATTCACTCTGATTTATATCCACGTTTATTTTCGTTATGTGCCCTCGATCAAATAGTACACCATGGTAGTCTTTGGGCATTGCTTGAGCTAAGTCAAGCTTTTTCCAAGTTAAGTAAAGACGGCATCAAATTTTCTTTAGCACACAGTTACATTTACACAATTTTTAGCTATTCCAAGCGTGGATGCCTGTGCATTAAAGTTGCTTTAGGGAAAGTAAGTTTTAAAACTTAATTTTCAGAAAAGTAAGCTTTGTTAGTGAAAAAAAGTAACTTTTGAAAATCATATTTGGCAAAATAAGTCATTTAAAAGTTTAAGCACTACCAAACATGCTCACTATCTTCAAATTTTAAATTAGTTTTCACTATTTTGGCTGCTGATTTCAGAAGGTCCTATGTTGACCTGCATTATGCCTTCATTCTTATAAAACCTCTAATTAATTATCATTTTATTACTTTTCTAGCAAATACTTTGCGTAATATTAATAAAACCTCAAGTATTTCATCGTCATCATCATCATCATGCAATAATCTTCATTGACTTTTGAGCTACACGGTGGATTTAATCAGGATTTAGAATGTAGAGTATCAGTTTTAGGTTAGGTTTGTTCAAAGGCACATTGTTGAGGTTCAAATCATAAACTCTTAAAATGGAGTTCTGTTCTTTCTGGTCAGTTGGGTTTAGTTTCTTGACTTCTTCAGATCATCAATGTTTAGGTTTAGGTTTAGGTTTCAGTCCTATTTACAGTTTCGTTTATATAAAGCATTGGGTTAAGCATACTGTAAATGGATTTTGAAGCTGATTTCTCCATTTTGTCCCAGAATTCTCAAGGAAGCTTTCAGTTCATGAAGATATAACAAGAGTTAAAAGGCCTTTTATTTTTGTATCATCTTTCTCGTGTTGTTCATGGTTGATACCTGCACGAATGGTACAAGCAAGTGAAGATGTAAGAACAAATGTCATCTATGAGATTGGGGAGTTATTTGAATTGGGAATCCAGCTTTCCTACCTGCTTTTACTACTTGCTTTGCTTGGGGTTGGAACATTCTTTGTAATCCGTCAAGTCCTTATGCGCAGAGAGCTTGATCTTTCCGCTAAAGAATTACAAGTAAGTACTAGAGTATCTTTGATATTTGTAACTCGCACGGTTTACTTAGAGCCCCTAACCTAAAACTCCAAACTAGAGAAGGAATGAGCTACAGGACGGACTTTGATTATTTAGCCAAAAGCATAGGTTCATCAATTAGAAGCAAAAATATTACTGAGATAATTGGGACATTCAAGCTCAATATCATACTTATTTCATATGTTCTACCAATGAGGTTAGGATCTGAATAGAAAAAGGTCTCCACTATAAAAGTCATTTTGTTATCATAAACGCATGCTTATATCAAAAAATTATAAAAACGTTTTATAGCTATCATATGTTTGGAGAGAATATATGTAAAGATGGTTAATGGGTACTACCTGATATTTCGAAGATTTAACTTCCAACTTGGATTTCGATTGAAGAGATGTTAGGTCGGTTCCTCATGTGCCTAAGAAGCCGAGACAATCTCGATTGAAGCCAATTATGTCTTGCTACTTGTAAATGTTAAGGATATGGAAATATTTCCACGTTCTCCGTGATATTGTTATATTTTTCAGATTCCCTTTGATTAATTTGATTGCATAAGTAATGTAGAGTATATCTTTTTAGGGTTAATTGTAAACTTATAAATCTCTTTGTAATTCTTTGACTGGACAGTTATACCAGTTCTATTATTCCCTCGGCATTTCTGTCTCAATTATGTTGACTTAAAGTTTCTATCAGTACACTACAGACATTATCCTTAGTTGTCTCTCCTGGAGCACAATCGTTATGAACAGAACTATGCTTTTCCAAAGAAACATACCCAAAAACCCATTCCTCCTCCAAGTTTAGTGTCTGAGATAAAGATAAGAATAATGATAGAGTTTAGATAAGATTTTAAATGAAGGTTTAATTCAAAGTATGAACAAAAATTGTAATAGGTACAATTGATTATTTGAACAAAAATTGATTTTATCTTGCCCTAAATTCTTCTCTTCTTGGACCTCCTTTCTCTTTCTTGTTCTTTTTCCTTTTCAATTGTTCGTTATCAATTTGTTACACTCCTTTCTCTTTCTTCTTCCTTTTTTTGCAGTTGTTCGTTATCAATTTATAACGCTCCTGCATCACCCAAGCTTTAAGTTTATCGCATTCTAATAGAAGAAACCATTTAACAAAGTTAAGCCGTATATATATATATATATACACACAAATGTTCGTGTACACCTATCCATCAAGGGACCCCAAGTATTTCAAACTTCTGTTTACCTTTAGTGCTAGTCTTGTCATGTTGATTCTGTAGTACATTTTTCAGTTGATATCCATTTGCATAATAAATACTTCCATCAGTTCCATTGAATGAATTTCATCTTTTATTTTATAGAGTTGCTATTAAGACTTTTTCCTCGGTTGTATATCATATATGAGTTTTGAATCTTCTCTTTTTTAATGCAATACCAAAGTGAAAAGCTCTGTTCTTTTAGTTTCTAAAGATGCCCGATGTCATGTTTCTTAGCTCCGTTTGGCAAATTTATAATGGTTTATAAAGAGGAATAGTAATAATGTGAGTAGTTATAAGTGTGTAGTTGAAATTAATGTTTGACTTTGACTGAATTTATAAATCATTTATAAATTTGTTCCAAATAGAGGCTTAAATTTCCCTTGTGTACTACTATATCAGATGAATTCATATGGTGTCCGAATTTGCTCATTTTTATTTTTTTGTTCCATCTATTTCTCATGATGCCACTATTTAAATAAATCTCAGGAGCAAGTGAGAAGTGGAGATGCTAGTGCAACAGAGTTGTTTGAACTTGGAGCAGTAATGTTGAGAAGAAAGTTCTACCCAGCCGCTACCAAGTATCTGTTTCAGGCAATTGATAAATGGGATGGAGATGATCAAGATCTTGCTCAAGTATGATAATTATTTAACTTAAACCATCATCACATCAATAATAAAACAGAATACACGCTCATTGCGCAGTAGATGCTTAGATACAAATCCTTAATATTTGGCTCGTGATCTGTGCTATATTTTCAGTTAATGATTGTCAAGATATGCTTAATTTCATCATCAAAATGGTATTCCCTGTCTCAGCAAGTTATCAATTAATTTCAACCGATCATCTTCACTTTCATCTTTAGCTCAAAAGCCCTTTTTTACTTATCTTTCCTCACACAATATGCATATCATTTTTCAGGCAGGCCCTTATGAGAAAGAAAAAGAAAGAAGTTTCTGTATTAAACATGAAATGCTACTATCAGAAATGCATGCTAGTGATGATGATAATTACCATGTATTCACTGCACAAACTGAAATTCCATATAGGTGGGCTTGTAGTTTCTGACTGCCTAATTGCAGTCTAATTGTGATTTTTGATATCCGTTGAATAATGATAATTTTTTCTTCCAGTTTCTAGTGAAGCCGATATGATCATGTATAGTAGGCACACGTAGCACATGGATTGTTTTATGGGTATCGCTGTGTCTTTCTGGACGTCCTCTTTCAGACAGTTTTTCTAATGAAGTTTTAGACTGTAGAGAAATAGAAGAAAAATAGGTGCATAGAGAAGATGGAAAATATTCTAAGTTGTGTGTTATAACCATTTTTGGATTATGTGGAGCCTAATCGTTCTGTGCTCTCTGATGTTGAGGGTTAGGTTTAATATATAAATATTTTTCCATTCACCAGGTTTATAATGCTCTTGGTGTCAGTTACATTCGTGATGGAAAAGTTGACAAGGGTATCGCTCAGTTCGAGAACGCTGTCAAACTTCAACCTGGTTATGTCACTGCCTGGAACAACCTTGGTGATGCTTATGAGAAAAACAAAGACTTGAAGTCTGCCCTTAAGGCATTCGAAGAAGTTCTGCTCTTCGATCCCAACAACAAGGTGGCACGTCCTCGAAGAGATGTATTGAAGGAAAAGGTAAAGATGTATAAAGGAGTCCCTGTAAAATCAAAGAAGAAATGATTTTATAAAAGGTTATCTGAAGACTTTACATATTGATCTTGAAATCTTACTGTAACTTCAATTTATGTTTTTGGTAGCTGCTTTAGTCGGAAACTTAAAGTTGTACGCTGATCATGTATTGGCAATTTGAGTGATGCTAATATTCGGTGATTTTTGTTTTCATTTTTGAAAGAAAAATTCACGAGTTCTTCTGTGTATTTTTGTTGTGGATACTGTTGATCTTAGCAGATGTTTGTGCAAGTTCATATCTTTCTATCTTGCACAATTCAATGGATTGTTTGTACCCTGTAAAATTTACTAGGAAGTTGTACACCATTTTGTTCATCTTTCTCACATAATTCATTAGCCAATCATTTAGCTTGTAATGCAATTCTACCCTTCAAGAAAGGGTTAAAATTGATATGTATGTGTTGAACTAGTTAAGCTATCACAAGATGAACGCATTTATTTATTTTAGTCTTTAATACAGTCTTCAGTGTTTGTTGCGGATACAATTTTCATAAATGAGAGTTGGCTAAACTTGAACTCGGGTCTTTTCTGATACTTGTTGATCTTTTTCATTGAGAACCTTAAGCTATCACAAAGAGTACGCATTTATTTATTGATTTAAGTTCAATCTTTGTTGGTATCAAGTATTCAAAATTAATTGATTCTTCTGAATTCTTAGGAGTTGGTGTGGGTTCACTCATCATTTGGACTTTCTTGGGTTCATGTGGAGCACATCCAATTGACAAAAATAGCCAAGCTGGCCCAATTTAAACATTTCCCACTTTGATCTTTCTGTCTTTCTTTTGGAGAATTTAAAAGGTTTGTTAAAGAGGGCTGCTCACTCTACCTTAAAGTACTTGATTTATATGTACCACGGAGTGGCGGAATCAAAAAAATTCATAGTGGAGAGTGCAAAATGTTGAAGGAGCAAAATATATATGTATTTTATATGTATTAAAAGTGATTACTAATTTTCTATATAAAATTAAAGAAAATTTCAAAATATTGAGAGAGCGGTCACCACCCACTGCCCCCTTAGCTCTGCCACCAAGATGGGAAGTGGACTGTCACAACATCAAGTAGTGTCATAATTCATCCGATGCGCGAAATCGTATCTTTTTTATTCTTTTAATGGTTCTCTTATTTATGGAGTTTATTTTTACTTTGTTCTAGCATAAGGTATTTTGAGCAGTTGGCACTTTTAAGGTAAGTATATAGAGGGTTATTATATTTATATTTACTATGGTTTTTCTTTGTTGTATCCCATTTTCATTGCACTTAAGGTCCTCAATTTTTTGTTCATTGGAGAACTTACGTTCTTAACTTGTTTTTATTGAATTCTTATGTTCAACTTTTCATTAATTAATCCATCTTGTCATTGATGATAATTTATGTCAAAATATTCTGTTTGTGAACTTTGAAATGGGGAAAAAAATATTTTGTCTCATTTTTGTATTTTATTATTATTTTTAAATATAGACAAAAAAATCACACCATATGGACTTTTGTATGGTAACATTTATTAAAGACGACACGTGCTAATTAACAAAAGGTTGAAAAATAAGAATGTGTCCAAAAAAGTGGAAACGTGAAGACTGAGAACCTTTAGTAGAATTAGAATATGGTGCAGCAAACAAGAAAAATGCAATATAACTATAAATACCGGTATTGAACTCTACTAGAGGCTTCGCCATTTTGTTGTTTTTGAGATGTGGAATGAACAATCCCTAATATGTCCTGTTATTGTTTCTTCCACGCAGGGTAGGACACAATCAACATGATTAGCCCGACCACATTTATATGTTGTCCGTTGTCGATTTTATATTTCACAAGTGTACGGATCATGATAAGTAATATAGTTGATCAATTAGTTCGGATACCGTTCTACGAGGACTACTATTTAACAATTGGTTAAATTATATCTAATTTTAATTTGATCGAAAACAAATAATAAGGTTTGTGATTCCTATCTAAATTATTCTAATTAAACTAAATTATCTAACGTGCACAATTTATCGAATTTGAGTTTTAAAATTATGAATGTGGAGCTAGAATTTACAATTTTTCATATGGATCCCCCTTAATTCACCAATTAAGATCCATTACTATTGTAGTATTTGGTCGAAGTCTTGTAAATTATTCAATTTATTCATCTCTAATTCTCATTGAGTCTATTTATAAATTTAATTTTCATATCTCTATGTAAATCAATCTTAGTTAAACGAATATTAGTTCTAAAAATGCAGCTAATGACCACAATTATTAGTATAACCTCTACACGTTATACTAAATTACCAGATTTTACTATGTGGTCTAAATCTAAAATCCACCTCTCAATTCATAATAGATTTACAAAATCATTGAATAATTGGCCAAAAAATTCAAAACATTAAATTCATAAATAAAATCAACACATACATTTAGAGGATGTTTGTTAGAGATTAAAATCAGATTAAAATTGAAAATATAGCCGTTATTGTTGACTTTTATTAGACGGGTGAGACCCAATAACGACCATATTTTCAATTTTAATTGAATTTTAAACCGTACCAAACAGGCTGTTAATGAACTAGAATTTTGAATAATAAAAAAAAAAGGGTCACATATATATTACATTGTTCACCATATCTATGAATTTAGTTACTCATAATAATGTAAGAAAAACAAAGAGTATAGAATTCATAACCAGGTTTTAAAATCTTGATCATGGAAAGAATTCGATCTTGCATCAAGAATCTTCTTCAACCTCAAAAGTCTTCAAACCCTAACTTTTGCCCTTTGATCTTGATAATTATATGTTTTTCTGCCCAAATTGTGTGAAACTCTCTCAAAAGTGTCAAAAACTTGTATTTATACTCTTCCCCATGTTCGTATCCAATGTAAGGTTTTTATGGGTTTCAAAACGGGCCAAAATGCGCCCTAAATACACTCAAGTGGCGGTGCTGCTGCGCCGCGAAGACAATGTGGTGGCTCTATCTTTCAGGTGAAAATCTGCAATGCACTTCCTTTAATATTTTTATTATAACTTTCTCTCTCAAAATTGGATTGAGGAGATTCAAATTGGATTGTAAAGATAATTCAAAGGGTACAACTTTACTTGAAATAGTTGTTTTCCAATTCGAATGTTTACTGGGCCAAAAATGGGTCTCAATCTCCGACTGAAAATCTGGAATATCTTTGTGAAGTTGAAAATTGATTTATGAAATATTTTACTCATTTTGACTTATAATCGCATCCAGTTGACTCCTAACATTCTCGAATCTTCATCGTGAGCATTGGCACAATTTTTGAGTATTTATACTTTAGTCTCTAAACTTTGGATCTTATCCATTTTTCGTCAATTTTCACTTCTTTCTTTCAAATCAACTTCATTTCATCAAGTTTCACCTCACAAACGAAATATACAATAAATTAGACTATAATTGTTCAAAAGAACTATTAAATGTCTATATTTTTAAGTCCAAATAAGTATATAAAATACACTTATCATTGTCCATAGTACCACACAATAATATCAAGCTCAGCAAGTAAGGCGGGCACCCTGCTCCCTTTGACGGGCAACCCCAACCATCTTTGACACCACTAAGTTGCTCTATGACAATGACTAATGTCATCAAGCTCATCACATACATCAAAGAATTTGCATTATATATTGTAATGTTTGCTCAAGACGGCTATAAAACATGTCTACCAAGGGTATATAGATCATCCAGATCACAAAGTGACCTTAACTACACAGGGCAATCTCCTAGCAATCTCAGTAAATTACAGAAGTTTACTATGTAGTGATAGTTTTAATACAATATTTTACGACGTTATTAGTCAATAATACAATACAAAATCTAGCTTGCAAAATGATGATCCATCATTTTTGTATCTTTCCAGACGAGTCTTTTTTTATCTTCTTTCTGAAAAAGAAACCCAGTGCTGTACCAACCAATGGCCAGGTCGATATGATGGCTATATAAGCAAGCAGCCATATTGACATCCTATTTTGTTGTGAAACCAGATATAAGCACCTTTCAACAATACTCGTACACTTGGAATTCGCAGATTTTTCTGGGGTTTGAGTAGGATGGGTTGATTCTTCTCCACTTGTGAATTCGTGTTCTTCTCTGGCTGAAACTGTTGTATTAGTTTGATTGTGATCTTCATTCTCTTTAAATGACTCTTCAACATCAACATCAACATCAACATCAACATCGGTTCGTCCATTGTCCATGGCAGCAACCATACTGTCATCTGTGATGTTAAGATACGGGCCTTGATCAATTGAAGATTGCATTGCTGCAGAATGAGGGTCGATACTTTGTGCCTGTAATAAGAGCACACTTTTAAGATGTGTTTGACACAGTGTACTCGAAATTATTACAGTGGACAAAATTTTAGCTTTTTTCTTTCTTTCCTTAATCTTGTCGAGTGCTGTTCAATCTAGTATACCAAACATGCCAAAATAGAGATAATAACACCTTTTGATGATGCATAAAGGGACTTGAATGTAAGGCTTCAAAAAATTCATTGACTGCTCTCACCCACCTGCAAAGCAAAAAATGAGTTGAGATTACATATATACGCCAATCTTCTTAAAATAAGATTCTAAACATTACATTTTAACATGAAATAAATTTCTTCTGAATCTAATTTTTAAAATGAGAATGAAAATTTTAAAATCTAACCCAATTAAGTTTACAATCACATTAGACAAAAAAAAGGCACTATAAAAAATGGAAAGTGAGAATGATTAGCTTAATGGAGTACGGGAATAAGCATTCCATGTATTTAATGGGAAAATACATTCTATATGTAAAGCCATCATCTCCAAACCAAAGACAACCTTTACATCCTATGGGAAAAAAATTGAAGCCATCATCTTTTTTATTTACGAGGCTTTCAAGTAGAGGCAACGTATAAGTTAGTGGTTGGTTCTTTCACAATCCATTGAATTTTCATCTTGTACCTTTCGAACCACCTCATCTAAGAGTTTAAGGTATTAAAGAGGGGGCACATTCATTTATTTTAAATTTAGTTTGCAACCTGCCTCATGACATGCAGTCCTGAATTAGTTTTTCATCAATTGTCTAGAACTATTACATTTTCATAAATGGATGGCAAGGAAAATTAAACCCGAGACATTTGCGTGCCATAATAGCATGTTGAACCACCTTGTCTAAAAGCTAAAGCTGTTAGAAACGAGAACATTATGCCAAATGATGTTTTAAAGACGTGGAAATAGCAAAGAAACGAGATTGTTTTTGACTAACCACTTTAGATGTTCTCTCAGTGCATCTGCTGTATCTTAAAAGTCAAACTGCAGATACATGGCAAAAAATTCACAGTAAGGGGAGTATGAATTCAATTACCACAAGCTAGATCCAGCAATGCCTTCAAAGAAAGCTAGGTGTCCTCCATGTTGTGTTGTAGCTAGGACTGTATTTTTGTTTGCTCTGCAATAAGAGAAGTTGTTACCTTAGTAGGAAAAATTAACATCGTGAAGGGAAGTAAGAAATGTATGCAGCATTTCTCTTTGACACGAGATAAGCAACCATACCTACATTCATCGAAAGGAATGGCTTCACTAGTGCAGACTGGATCATCCAATGCACTTATGCAGAGAAGTGGTACTGAAACTCGTGGCACAAAAGAGCAACTGCTACTGTGCCTATAGTATGAATCTGCAGTCTTGTAGAAAAAATACATATATTTTCAATATGCCTGCAACATAGAGAGAGAGAGAGAGAGAGAGAGAGAGAGACCTCATAATTTCCGACAAGACAGGTGGCATGGGTGTCAAAATCCCGAATAGAACGTGACTGTGGAAAGCAGGGAAATAACCGAGAAGACAATTTAGTTGCTGGGAACAAGGATAGTATGATTAATCAAATTCACTACATCACGAATCAGAAAATTCCAAATAAGAAGTACGCAATTGACCATATTCATAGGTCATGCTACTTAGTGTTGCATTTTGACAAGATCCAAGTACCAAGCAACCAGTTAAAAACAGGCTGTTAAATTACACGTTAGCCTAACCTTCATATAGCATGAGAAAATAACTGATCTTGAAATACAATGAGATAATAAGTAGCACCAGTGAAGAAAGACCAGAAACATGGACGAAGACAGACTGGAAAAGCATTAAATTGTACAAAATCTCATGCAGGAGCCAGGAGAATGACTGTTTCTGTATCTAATGATTCAAGGATTCAAGAATGTCATTCAGATAAATACAGGAAAAAAAATCACACAAACCCAAGTCCTAGAGAATTTATTAAACATATATGAAAGACAACCTTTTCAATTCCCTCCCAGTTAGCAAGCCGAGAATAACGTGGTTTATGTCTGCATGCACAATCAAATACTATAACGTTATTCCATAAAATTTCTTCCATAAGTCGAATTGAGTTTATAGACATAATGCCCTTGTTTGGGCTTTATTAAAATGTGTTTTTAGGCAAAAATGTATTTTGGAATAGTGATTTTTAGAAGAATGTGGTTAAAAAAGAAGGAAAAGTTTGGGTTTACGTGCAATATTATTTTATTGGAGAATGTGTGGTTAAAAAGAAGAGAGAAAAATATATTTTGGATAAAATGGAGCCAAAACAGGGGCAATATTAATAAAACATGGACCCATGTATATTCTAAACGAGTGTATTATCCAAAAGTTTGTAGAGGTATTTGAGGCTCAATGACCGAATAAAGTTAGTTTCCCAAGTGGAAAAAAAATATACGTATATTTCAGAAGACTGTACTACATACAGTTTTGCATAACCTTGAAGGCCAATGGTAAGAGCTCTGTCATATAACCTCTGTAGGAGCCTTCGGCGAATAAACCTGGAACCAATCTGGGAATATGGAAATGAATGATATATATTCTGGATAATTATATGGAAGTAAATCATAAAAAGAAATTTATAACTTGTATTCTTTGAGGATGATAGTGTGTGGTTAAAAGAAAAATAAGAAAATTCTTTGAAGGGAATTCAACTCTCCTTAATATCTTTAGGAGCGTGTAAGCTTTTAGTAAAAGAATCTGTAAATATGGTCAAGCGAAGCACTCCCTATGACATGCTCTGCAGATTCTTATCTCTTAAGTAGTTAAGGGATTACTCATCCTCTTGATTAGATGCCTTCAGAGATAGTTGCTAGTATATATATGGCATAAGCTTGTACAATGTACCCTAGCTTGTATATATGGCATAAGCTTGTACAATGTACCCTAGCTTGTATATATGGCATAAGCTTGTACAATATACCATAGCTTAGATATGATGTTTAGTATTTTTCATAATTTAAAATTCAGCATAATTCCAATATTATAAAAAACATTAAAATAGAAGTCTGACAATAAAATACTAAAGCATTTTAGTCGTTAATTGTCCCAACTTCACTTGCTTCAACATCACCACCATTAACTTCTTCATTATCATTAAAAATCACAATCTCCAACTCTGGCTCATCAAATAATAGATTAGCAATCTCAAGTAGTCCAACACTTTCAATAGTATCAAATGACCTATTGATAATGACAATAATTATCCATTTATTGCTAATAATTATGAGTTTTAAAAACTAATAAAACTTTTCTTCTTTAAGGGTCCTAACGTGTCCAATATGTATCGGAATTTCAAAAATATAAGAAATAAAAAATGAAAAACACATATGCAGTACATATTAGAGCGTGTCCAAGTGTAACCAAGCTTGGATACGTATAAGATATGGATACACAATAAGTTTACACGTATCCGCGCTCTTAAGTATGTACAATGACCTCTCGTGGTATTAAATATGTTTTGCTAGTGGTGCTTTGATAAAAGTATGACATAAGGAAGGTTAAAATGCAAAACAAAGTTCTTCTGATGTCAAGGGATTAAGTGAATAGGGTATCATCAAATCTTACAAGTTAGTCGTTAATAGAACTTTGAGAAGATTAAGAAGTAGACATTCTACAACTTGTTTCAGAAGAGGTCTCCAATGAGTATTTGATTATTCTAAGCACATATATCTTCTGACCAACAACCTCAATTCTACTCAACCACAGTTGTCTCAAGGTGTCTAATATTCATGTCCATAAAGCAGGTAATATACATTCATCACAACCATGATAGTATAGTAAACTAACCAAAAGATCCCAAGGAGAGGAAACTGCTGCAGCACCTGCAACAGGAACATTCTCCCCATCCTCTCCAAGATATTTTACCTGAAAGAAACAAGTTAAGAAGCAAATACCAGTTACAATATTGACACTCTTCTCTAGGGAGAGAAGCAATAAAATACTTCGATGACCATTAAACAGCATCATGACATAGCAAGTTAAACCTCTTACAAGTTACCATTTGAGACAAACAATTACTAGGCATCTCTCATTAAAAATTTAATCCTGATAGAACAGGTTAAAAGAAAGAAGGGTTGACCAAAGCTAACATGGACTCTGATGCTGCCAAATGTGTAGTTGGAGTCCAATAGATGTGGCAATGAACGAAAAGGATTCATGTAGTGGATCCTAAATTTATTGTTAATAAGGCTTTGCTTGTCGTTGTCAAATGCAATACCTCAGGCAAGTTTGACTAATTGTTGGCCTTTCCTGAGCAAAATACCTACTATAGGAAATAAAGAAGAGATTTTTACACATACACCAAATCTGTCTTTCAACTTTTAATGTCGTCCCCAATGATATGAATTCTCTCTCCAAGTCAGGTCAAGCAAGAGATAGAGCACGGAAAGCATTTGAATAAATTCTGGAAGTAAGAATGCTCAAAAAATCAGACGCAAACTATCTTAATGAGAGAGAGAGAAGACTGGTTCAAGAGTGTTACCACAAGAGAGAACCAACTAGTTTACATCCACAAATAATCTTTGCTTTTGCAGATGTTAAAGCCTACACTAGGAATTTCTCAATGTTTTCATGAGGTAGAAAAGCTGGCAACGTCCATGTTGTCATAAGTAGCCCTGAAGTTTAGGCTTCTTAGCAATACACCCCAACAAATCAAAAGATCATGAAACTACAAGGTTCAGTTTCAGCACAATTATGTTCTTGCCAAAAATGAATGACACGAGTTTAATACTTGAGATACATTCAGTTTGAACATGAAAGATCCAAGAACCTGCTGTCTTTAGAAATTATACTTAATTGGAACATGAGGTAAAGATAAAAGGTAACAAAATCTTCCCATTGATACCTTCAGCATAACCACAGTCTAAAAAGCAACATCATGTTACTCTTAAACCTTTAGGCTTTTTTAACAATTGGAAAACCAGGAGTAAAGTCCCATCACTAGCTTCTATGAAACAGCTTTAAGACAAAGAAGTATACCAAAACATTTGCACCAATACTAGTTCCCACAACAAATAATGGAGCTTCTGGGTATTCTTGATGTAGATACTTAATGACTTCGCGTACATCCCCTGTCCATCCCGCATTATAAAAGCAATCAGTCTGCAAAGATGTGAAAATCTCAAATTAAGTTAAATAATTGAAGACTGTATATATTAACCTCAAGCACTGAAACAGAAAATATTAATGGTGCTCCACTCAAAGTAAAAACATGCTATCACATACTGAAAGTGCCAGACGTTTACAGCAGAGAAGTGAGTTTCGGGGACGTAATAGGCTTTAGTAAGCTGGAGAAACAAACTATATTCTAATATATTAAGTGCATTAGATCTTTCAGTACTCACAGTAACTGAGATGCCACCCAATCCTCGGTGATTGCTGACAACCACATTCCAGCCATGTTTCGCTGTATTGAAAGCTAGATGTTTCATATACTGCAGAACATGTAGATAAAGTTAGTATAAACAATATGATCCACAAACAAAGAAAGATGCACTCTACCCATGGTTAAAGCAAACAAAAGCAATACCCTGCCTTATTCTGCAGTGATTTTGAGCTTCCAGTCTTACCTAATGTCCACTTAGTTTCCAAAATATGAGTGCAAAAATTTGTCATCTACTATCCAGTTACTACAGAATTTCAATGGATGAAGTATAGCTCCATTCACCCATTAAAAAGTCATTATCCTATTTATGTATCTTTACCATTGCAAATTTTTTCCTTTTAAGTGTTAGATAACTAAGTTGAGTATCCCACGATGAAAAATTGCACAAATTAACCACAAACACACATCAAGCTCACAGGCTGAATGCTTTCTAACCTAGGTAACCATATATTTCTTTCTAGTTATTATATAGTTCTTCAGATTTTTTATTTTCACACACAACCCAAGCTCATATGAATAAAATATGGACCACGCACAGTGTCTAAACTTCAAATATAAAGTATGAATGGAAAATGTAGGTACCATTTCAAGACAACTTTTTTATAAAGAGTGAAGGCAGAATTCTATACTTACAGGAGAAGCAGAATCGCTTGTTAGTCCTGGAATCACAACCACAATAGGAGTTGTATCATCTTTACTAATGTCCTGATTTCTGTGAGTTACTACTCCAGACACTACCAAATTAAAAAAAAAAAAAAAAGGAAAAAAAAAAGATATATTGCAAAATATACATCAGGCCTACACCAAATTTCAGCTATATTATAGAAATATTTTCATTAACAAAATGTCTGTGTATCTGCCTTAGCAATCATTTAACCAATATGATATCATTTTCTTTACCATCAAAATGCCTCAGCCAATCCAGAGCAAAAGTCCCACCATCCGATGCATGAAACAACTGTCTGAGAACCAGAGTCACATTAGATAGACAGTCTCTAAATTACAATTTTCCAAATAACAATTTCTGCAATACTTCTTCCTGTGAATTTATCACCAAAATTTGGATAAAGAATATTTTCATCTTAAATGCAAATGATGATTCTCATGTAAATCACACAGAACAAGCATGTATTATATATAGTACAGTAAATGGAATGTTATATACGGCAGTTATGAACAACACTGAGTCATCTTGATATACAGTGAAGAACATAAGAAAACAATTTCTAGAAATGCAGAACATCTGGGTCAGACTAGTCAGTCATGATTAAAGCTTCATTTTTCAATAGGAGACAGATTCTTGTATTTCTCAAACATTCAATATCAGAATCACATCGTGCAGATGTTTGGTAAATTATATCATACACCTGCGCTTTATCCGTGTCGAGAAAATGCAAAATTATTACAGTTATCCCTTCATGTTCAAAGAGGGATCAGCATGAAACTAATGAAGCTCTCTTGTCATATTTATAGTCCCTAAAAGGATGAATTTGAAGGATTATTTTTCTTCTTGGAATACAATCCAAGAGTCATAGTTCTCTTATTCGTTTTAACCGTGATATGAAGGAAAAGTTAATCCATCATTCTATTTTTCAAGAATTTAAAGAATTATGTATAAAGTACCCTTGGTAAGCACGTTATCCTACTTCAATATTGTATACCCTTTGTAATCTCTAATAGGTTTCAAGCATATCAATCAAAAATGAGGATCAAGTATAGAACTTCACCACGATCAAAAAGTACCATATACAGCAGTATATTAGTTATCTATCTTTCAGTATTTCTAAATTCAAGTTCAGTTCGATATGTTATAAAATGTATAAAAAAAGCTTCAATGAGAAAACTTCCCTTTGTATACGTCATTAATTATTAATTAAAAACTAAAAAGTATATCTTTACACTTGTATGTGGGTTACTTTTAAAGTCAGTTCCAGTTCAAGCAGCAAGTTTCTAAACTGCAAAAGCACAAAAGCTCAACTCGGACTTGACTTGATCTGGCATATAATGATCCTTTTTGAAATGTTCCTCACTGATGGGTCCCTTCATTTCCTCCATCTCTCCTATTGATTCATCATTAACCTTAACTGTAGGAACTGAAACTAACAATACAGTATTTAGTTAACTTGAATCCATGTTTTACTACATCTTTCTTCAGCTTAATAGGTCTCTATCTATCACACAACAAATTAGAGAATTTTTAAATTCGCCTTAATCCCTCTATGTATCGTTAGAAGAATTTGATGTTATCAAATTAATTTTCTTCTGGAAAAGACAGTACAGCAACATAAAGAAGACTTCTGCTTTAACACATGATTTGAACTCGACAAATAAGTTCTTCCATCTGTGTTTTCTTTGTAACCCACAATATTCTTGTGACTCACATAATGCTTCATCTTGACTTAGCTTCCATAACTAAAAAAATCATATAAAACTGCAATGACTACACTAAGTAAACTCCCTTAAAAACAGTACATAACTTATTTTAAGGATCAAGTCAAACCTGCAGTGACACAATCTTATTTAGAACTCATAAAAAACCGTGAAGAAACTTAATTAAAAAGCCTTTAAGGCATTACCTTTTCAATAAGTTTACGAGAAGGAGAAGAAGAAAACTTCACCTTTTATAGCAAACTCTTGGAGGCCTTCCAAAGAAGTTTAGAAAAGAAGTTTGAATGTGAGGACTTGAGAGCCAGGGTGTAGCCAAATACCTATTCAACCCAAGAACAGTAAATAATTTTTAGCTGATTAAACCAATAATGCATACACAATTTTGCATAAAAACAGTGGTGATCCAGATTCCCATCTGCCCAAACATACTAGTTTTTGAAATTTTTGCAAGTAAGAGCTAAGCTATAACGCAAGTTCTCGTGTAAATTCTCTCCACATTGCAAAAAAAAAAAATATGTCTATGCTTAAGGCTATAGCAGCAACAAAACCACCTACAACACTCATACTTGCACATTTTAGCTAACTAAACCAATCATGGAAACACAAATATATGGAAAAACGACAGTGATCTGGCTTCACATCAGCCCAAACTTACTAGTTTTCGAGATTTTTGCAAGCAATGACAAAGCTATAACGCAATTTTCATGTATGCTTATGGCTTCAGCATCAAGAAAGCCACCCTCTAATACTAACTCTCACACTCACGTTTTAGCTATTTAAACCAAATGCGGTCACAAATATACATTGAAATGATGATCATTCGGCTTCCCATCAGCCCAAACTTACTGGTTTTCAAAAATTTTGCAAGCTATAACGCAAGTTTACGTGTAAATTCTTGCCACATTCCACATTGCAGCAAAAAAATCACCCACCAGCTCTATCTCTCTCACGCACATGGCTCAAATCAACAACTGTACCTTCCATGAAGCGTCCTACACTTGGAAACAACTCCCTGGTATAGATCCGATGAGGAATTATATGTCAAGACAACCCGACTCCCGCGGAATCCGGTGAAAATGTCGTGTAAGAAATGAAACTCCAATAAATTGTACAAAAATTTCATACATAACAACAGCATTGCTAGAAAATAATGCCATATAGGGATTGCAATGGCCGCTTTGAAAAGAAGCTTGTACGCAATAGCCGGTGTTTCAGCAATTTGTTCAGAACAATCCATGGCGGAAAAAAGTAAGAAATCGGGTATGAAAAGTTGCAGAAATTCAAAAGGGGAAGAATTGGTAGATGAATTTAATCCTTGGTTCGGTGAGATGGGTATGAAGAGGGTAGCAAATATTAATGGTGATGGTTTAAATGCAAAGGAGTGGTTACGTGTTCGGTGAAAGAATTCTCATCCGAGAGGTTGGTTAGCGGCTTCATAGAGTAATAAAAAAATCAAATAATAAATTGTCCCATAGAGCAACTATGGATAGTTTTCAGCATGAACATCATTATCTTTTAAATTGTACCATAATTTGACAGCTGATTTGCCCATTTTCTACTCAATGCCCGCCCAAGTTAAGTCAGGAAAAACAAAATTCTAGTTTGCTAATATGATCCCAATTTTTATGAAAGCAAATCTTCGGAGGTCTTTTAAAAACCTAGGATCGTTCGAAAGTAATAACCATGCATTACAACACATTCTAAAAGATTTTGGGAGCATAAAAGGAGGCAAGAAACACAAAAATCGATTCCAAGACTCGAAGATTTAATTTAAGATTTATTTGGGTGATGTCGATTCTTCAATATTTCTTTTGTTTTCTTTCTCATAACATGTTAGACTAGTTTTTTTTTTACTGGGAGAATAATGAAACTGTAATAAGAATTTTTAATTTTTTGTTTTACAGATTCACATTGAAAACACATTTTTGAATATTTAATGATTTATATGATTTTATTTCTCCACAATTATTATGCACGGTAGTTGTGTGAATGTGTGGCCTATTTTATGCTTTCAAAATAAGGGAAATATGTTCGACATATATAAATTATCATAAGATCCGATAGGAGAAAAAAATACCACTATACTCTATGTGAATTTTTAAGTGTTTATAAAAATTTATGCATTTTTGTAGGTTCGCGTCCGTCATAGAAATATAGTCATGTCATATATGAAAGTATTTCTTCCACCTAATTGAGAGTATTTCTTCCACCGATTATTAATGGACGTCAATTAAGGTAATCACGTTAACCAGACTTCTTACAAATACAACAATGGGGGGAAGACTCTCCATAAAGTTATTATTGTTTCTTTGTCAAAAGTTTGGAATACGAGCGCCTAATGGGAGGAAACACATTTTCCTATCACTTACCTCTGATTTTGATTAAGTATTGCATTACAATTAGATTTTTAGGGATTGCATTAGTATTTTAGGGCCATATTTAGGAACTCATGTGTTTAAATGGTTTTTTAAAACACATTTTAGATAGTATTTCAAGACTTGCATTAGTAACATAGGCATGTTTACTTATTGAGTTCATTTTATTTAAGCTCGTCGTTAACGTCCTAGCATTACGTTAAGTTTACATTGATGTGATATGCATTTTTAAGATTGCACCTAGATTCAGTCTTCTTAATGTTAGAAGATTAGAATTCTTTTTGGTGTGAATAATTACAAATATTTAAACCTTATTTGTTATCATTAATATTTATTTTGAATTCTTGAAACAGAAAGTTGAAGCCTAGAAACACATAAAAGTAGTGGTTGTCATGACATCTATCGACTGGATCAGCTTGATCCTTCACCTATCCGCATCTACCCTCGG
The DNA here is from genome assembly GCA_019097785.1 of Fraxinus excelsior. Classification (NCBI taxonomy): domain Eukaryota; kingdom Viridiplantae; phylum Streptophyta; class Magnoliopsida; order Lamiales; family Oleaceae; genus Fraxinus; species Fraxinus excelsior. The sequence goes on along the minus strand of CM032625.1, from coordinate 10,276,096 downwards.
GGAGTTTCTGATATTTTACTCATTTATTTTGTTTATGTTTGTTTTTACATTGTGGACAATGTAATCTTTTTGTTTGGGTGCAAGCATTTGGAGAATTAGGATCTTTGTTGTTTGCTTTTCAACTGCTTATTAGGTTTGTATAACTAATTTAATCGAAAAAAACCAAAAATAGTGTCTAGTATAACATTGAACGACTTGCCACATATGATGATATTTGTTTTAATTGAGTATAGTTTTAGCTAGAATTGGACATCATATATTATGATTTTACTTGAGTGTTAGACCTATTTACTTGAGCACATAGCTATCATTGACTTATCACTTATGTTGGAGCATGACTTGATTATATGGATTTAATTGTTAATGTGTTGACCTAAGTTTGAATAAAATCCCCAATTCCTTTATATAGAAACCAAATTGCTAAAAAACAGTTTGGGGGGTGAGAAGGTTAGTGCTTGTGTATATAGAAGTTTGATGGTTTGGGGTTCTTGGAACAAAACATTGGTTTGAGTTAAGGAATCTGGAGTGGGCACTGACCAATGTTAAAATTTGAATCTTATATCAAAAGAAAATATGATACATCTTATACTTCTTTTCGTAACATTTATGATTCGAGTTATTAAGCCTGTTGGGGCCTATGGTTATCTAATTGGGATTCATCGGTCTAAAACTCGCTACGAGGTCATTTAGAGAACTTAATGGAGAAGTCTTGCACATAAAGATGTCAAAAAAAGTGCAAATACCAAAATATATATTCATAATGAAAGAAATAAAAATGGATTTAGATTATCAAAACTGATAGGTGCTCAGTAAAGACTTTGAGATTTGAACTCTAGAGACTAATGGTGTGACCTTGAGAAATTCTTACTATCTCTCTTCTAAATTTACAAGTATCTAATTATGATTACTTTGTGTGAAAAATGCATTTTAATGATTATTAAGAACTCACATGTGTGAAAAATATCTCGAGATTGAAGAGAAGAACATAAGCAGTGATTTTGCACGAGAGGTTCGATGAAAAATTGACCACACAAGGATTGTGATTATGATTAAATCAACAACACTTAATTGGTTGTATTCTAGTACGGGCGAGTTAATATTGGTTAATCACACACACACACACATTAAGTCGAGCAACGAATAAGTAAAAATTTATTTTTTATATTGTTTGTATCTTTCTAAAGTGCTGTTTAAATTCGAACGTGAAGCATATTGTAAGTCGTTTAACGTTGAAATTGTTATTGGAGATTTGTTTAGGTTAGTAATATGGTTTATTTCCTAATAAGTTCTATTGTGTTTTATTTTGTTTGAGAACAAACAAATATTTTAATTTGGGGGTGTTTGATAAGTGCATTTTTGTGTACTTATTAGGGTCATATTACTAAATTTTTGTGTCGTTTTAGTATTGGATTTTACTTAACTTAAGGTTAATTTTATCTTATTTCAACTTTGAACTTGTTTCTAAGCAATTAGAAAGAAAGAATGATCAATTAGCCAATGAATTGATGTTTGGGGACTAATATGCATTTGAGTAAAAGTTGAAGCACTAAAATTGAAGTATACGATTCGTTAACAAGTAATAAAGTGGATTTTGAGTCCAAGTATTATCCCACAAAGATTGATTAGTTCAATTTCAATTATCGCGACATTTACCGAAACAAGAATAATATGATGTGTTTGTTATGACAAAATTATGAATAAATTAATCTACTTATATAATTATGAGTAAATTAACTAAACTAAATACAAATTGATGTGTTTAATAAACGATAAACGCACTAGGATCTCGAATTCTCATACAATAATCATTTTTAAGCTTAGTTATACACTTTGACAATATGATTGAATTTTTACGAATCAATGTTCATATTCTATTTAAGAATCTCTTTCGAGTAATGTTAAATTTATTGTCATATATGACTCGACTGTATTTTTATGATGGATGCGAACACACAAAATTACATGAATTTTTATGAACACTAATAATTCATATAGAGTATAGTGGTATATTTATATCCTCTATCGGATCATATGACAATTTATATGTTAAACGTATTTCTCTTCTTTCGAATGCATAAAATAGGTCACCACATTCACACAACTACTGTGCACAATAATTATGGAGAAAATAAAATCATATAAATCATTCAATATTCAAAAACGCATTTTTAATGTCAAGTATGTAAAACTAAAGATTAAAAATTCTTATTACAGGTTTATCGTTCTCCTGGTACAAAGAAAACTAGCCTAATATGTTATGAGAAAGAAAACAAAAGAAATATTGAAGAATCGACATTACCTAAATAAAGCTTGAATTGGATTTTCAAGTCTTAGAATCGATCTTTGTGTTTCTTGCCTCCTTTTATGCTTCCAAAATCTCTTAGAATGTGTTATAATGCGTGGTTACTAGTTCTGGACGGCCCTGTCTTTAAAAGACATCCCAAGAATTGTTTCCATAAGAATTAGAATCATATTAGGAAATCAGAATTTTTTCCCCGACTTAGCCTAGGCGAGCGCCAAGTAGGAAATTGGATGGTCGCCCAGGCATATTAAATAGCCCTTGTAATAATTGGGTGGCTGCCCAGATATAAAAACTTCATGAAATTTCCTTTTAGTCATTTTTTTTTTCATTCTTTTTTCCATCTTGGTCATCCACCACAAATTACTTTTACTTTTAGTGTTTCAGCTTTTACTCAAATGCATATTAGTCCCCAAACTTGTATCCATTGGCCAATTGATTCTTTTTTCTTTTCCAAATGCTTAGAAATTGGTCCAAAGCTGAAATAAAATAAAATTAAGTTAAGTTAAGTTAAGTAAAATCCAATACTAAAACGATACAAGATTTTAGTAATATGGCCCTAATAAGTGTATAAAAATACACTTATCAATAACCCACTAGTGATGGTTGCACGTTGTACTGAAACAAAATCACGTTCCATTTGAGATTTTGATTACCTACACACTTTCATTCTTGTTTAGTCACCATTGAATCGCCATCAAACACACCAACATAATTGCCACCTCATTATACCAAGGGATCGTTGACATCTAAATATCCCTAAACATAATTTTATGAATAATGCTATTTATAGTGAAAATTATCGATTACACGTGACAGTTTGTTATTTGATGTATGCTACAATAAAAAAAAATACAACATTGATGCATCAAATAACAAACTATCATGTATATGTGACATAAGACGATTATCGATAATCTCACTTTAAATAGCATTATTCCAGTTTATCCTTATTTTCAATAACAAAAATTTAAAATACATGATGATTCCAAAGTAAGCATTAAAGCATGCCCTGAAATTGGATTAAAAGTAATTTTCCACTCTTTGAATAAAATAAATTTACCATAATTATACATACCATCATGTAAATATCACTACTTCTAATTGTAATCACCGTGATCATTCTTTTCATACTATGTTATTATCGTCACTATTATGTACCTATAACATCACAAGGTTATCATACAATTATTGGAACATCATACTCGTAAATGTCTAATAGTTATTTGTCATCATCTCTATACCTTATAGGACCTTCCTCCCTTTTTTTTTTTTTTTTACTTAAGATCTCACGTTTGCTATCCGTGAGTGTGCATTGGGTAAATATCGCTCCATGTGCAGTAGCTCGCAAATCACACAGAAAAGATAAATCGCACTAGGCAAGTCCGGTGCGATGGGTTCGATCGAATAAGTGTTGGCAAAAGATTTGAACTCGTGACATTCGATCTCTAGTTCACCTGCTCTACCAACTCGACCACCCTCGAAGGGGTGGACCGTCCTCTTTTTATTCCACAGACATTGTGTATTGGGTAACTATTCAATCGTGAATAATATGAATAAGTTGATATTTTTGACTAAAAGTTTTCATGTTGTGGCCCAAACGGAAAACCAATACTCATATAACACTTTACATAATCGTTATTAAGTTGATATCCTAAGATACCCAAGTTTTGGCAAAAGAAAAAATTATAATAATAGAATTATCATGAAGTTGATCTTATCGTTATTATTAGTTTTATAAACCATTTTTTATTTTATTTTATTCTATCGACATGTATAACACCGAGATCAATCTACTACTCATATTTAGCTAAAGATGCCCTCAATGGATTCTCATATATTGTACCAACGTTGTATTTTACGCATTAACTAATATCATGGACTGAAAGTGCCTCAAGTTTTGCCCTAAGAAAAGGGATTATCGTAAAATCATACTGCCATCTCACTTTTGATTTTATCCTATTGACATTGTATACATTGTTTGTCGTGATTTTTTAATAAGTGTAATTTATGACCGTTAACTAAAAAATGTCTTAGTCTTAGTTCAAAAAGGAAATCAAAAGAAGAAAATATCATGTTCGGTCTTTTACAATTATTGGGGTCGATCAATTAGTAGAGGGAACCCATTTCTTGCTCCCCAATTCCGTTCGACGGTCCAAACATTACAAAATCACAGTTATATTATACATAAGTTGATGTCCTTGGCTAAAAAATGCCGAAGTTTTGGTCGAAAGGGAAAAAAAGGAAAGGACTATCACAATACCCAAAAACAAGGTAGGAGAAGGAAAACAAACTAGCTAGCTTAGGATACATCGATATTTCAATGAAATCCTCCGGCGCTCATGGCCTTGGCTGGTGAAACATCGGAAGGTAAAGATGGAAGTATGGTGAGTGCAAATATCCCGCTAGCCGCAGCTGCCACGGCGCCCACAACGAATGCCGGTAAGTTACCGTCTCCAAACAAGGCATCCCACGGTCCACTTAGCACTGATACCACCATCTATTACAATAATAAGGTATTCTCATTAATGCACATCATGGTAAAACAATTAAAGAAAGCTCGATGCTAATAGATTATTAATCCTTACCTGTGGTACAACTATAGCAAGATTTAGAACTCCGAGTGACAGACCTGAAAGTAAATTATGACAATCAATGTTAACAACTACAAACTAATTCGTATTTTCTATAATATAGGATCGACTACATACGTAATTCTTTTGCGACAACAGGAGTAAAAAACTCAAATAACCTCAACACAGTTTCAACATTTACCTTGTCCTGCCCCAGAATCACTAGAAAATATAGACGCTAGAGCAAATGGGATGCTGAAAGTCACCTATATAGAAACGAAAGAAATGTGTGTTACTTTCTCAAACAATCTCACCAATAAATACACTGACCATCAGTATATATGATTCAATCAAACGTTTCAGTTCAAAAGCAACATAAAAGGACTCCACTGGGGATCTCAGTAACTAATAAAAGGTATTTCCCATGTGCCCTTCAAGCAACAAAGTCAAGTGCTGGACCAACAAGCCACTCAAAAGTTAAGCAACGCCAACACTAGGCATTCCTTTAAGCCCACTGTCCTATATGTATGATTTTGAACTATTCCTAATTTCCACAAATCACGTTACAAAGGTGGACATTCAATGCATTCTGATCAGTGTACCAAAAGCTTGCCCAGAAATTAAGTGGAAAGAACAAAATTAACGTACCTTTCTCTTTTGGTTGCTAGCCAAAAAGTCAAATTTGGTCATTAATATTTCCTTTCATGTTTTTAACAAGACTACCAAATTATGAAATAAATAAGTTAGGTGCTCACGTACGCAAGAATACAAAAATTTTCCTAATACATAGAAAAAAAATAACCAAAATTAGGACTAGTCTTGAAAAAAACAACCCGAAAATCAACATGACCCCACCCGAAACGGGTCGGATTTGGGTCGGTTTAGAGATAAATTCGGATCTGGTCGGGTAGGGTAAAATAAATTTAAAATAATTACGGGTCTAGTCGAGTTTGGCCAATCCATTGAAAGTGAAACCCTATTATTCAGTGAACTCTTGTTGGAGGCCGCCATCTGATGCTGAAACCATCTATTTCAAAAGAGCATATATGGTTCTGAGAAGGGAGGAAGCTCCACCATAGAGGAGAGTGTTTGTCGTCGAACACATTATTTACAGGGAAGATCAGAAAGCGAAGGCAATGCGTTCCGACGGTAAGATGAGTCGTGATTGTTAGAACAAAGACACAAACGGCATCTGCCCGACTTTTGTGATGTACATGCTGCTATCTTCTTGTAATGAAAAAATATTGTCATGATTTTTACAATATTACAGTTGCATTTGTTTCATTAAATTATCTTATGACATTTTACCAAGAACTACAGATTTTACAAGAATTTTCCACAGCCTCTCTTCAATAGAAACTTTTCGAGTATCTACAAAAGCACAAGGCGTGACTACCAAGATTCTATCTAGAGGTTGTTTGGACGGCTGTATTTCAAGAATCACATTACCCATTTTTTAGGCTGTGATTTCAATTGTAACTTCTTAATGATTGTGATTTGTATAATTTGTGGATGCTAATATTTTGGAACAAGAGACATCAAATAAAAAAAGGGGGACCCGACCTCGATTCTGGTCGGTTTGGGATGGGAGTCGGGTTGGGCGAGTCCAAAACTGATTATAACGGGTCGGGTCGATTTTGGGTCAAATCCGACCCGACCCGACCCATTGTCCACCCCTAACCAAAATATCACATCTATTTGATACGAATTAAAATTTAGATTTTAATCTAAGTCAAAGTCAACAACTAATTTTAACCACATAGTTTATGAGTCTCATAACTTCTATCAAAATTTACTAAAAATCTTATTTTAATTCCCACCAAATAGGGGAATTATGCTTAAAATTTACACTTGTGCAATTGAAACAAGTTTAACGAGAGGAAAAAAAAAATAAGAGAACTCACCGCTTGAGGAATGCCAAGAATAGCAAAGAGGGCCAAAGCACCGACCTTGACACCAGTGGCCGGTGGTGGATTAGCATCACCATTATGGATGGCATGTCGGCGTGTAGACTGCGCCAATTTGGTGATCAAGACGGTCATGGCCAAGCAAATGGCTAACAAGAAGTTGGCAACACCCCAAAGCCGCTTCACCCCACCAAGTCCACGCGCCAATAACTCAAGAGCGAGGGAGGTGCACCCCAACACCACAGCACTCAGCATCAGCCCGAGTGCCCCTGCACGCACCCCTTGGTCGTACAACTTCCCTACCCCCACCTTCCCTCCGTACACCTCCTTCCCCATCCAATCAGTGTCGAACAACAAGAACGGGAACCAAGCAATCCAATTTAAACAAGTCACCAAGAGCAAAGCCCTCATGGGCCTAGGTAAGCCCTTCAATGCACCAAATAACTCCCCCAAAACTGGTATTTTCCTCTTCTTAACCACCCCATGACCTATGTTTTCTGGTGGCTCCGCCTGTGAAGGGACAACGGCCGTTTCACGCACAATAGTCAAAGCCAATATTGTTAGAGTCAACAAGAGAAATATTGAGAGGAAAAAACAGCTCTTGAGATTTGCACAATACACATCACATGCTTTTGTTTTGGTAAAAGGAAATATTTTGAACAAGTGAGTGTATGATCCAGCTGCATAACCAAGCACGTTCCCCACCGCCATGAAGAAAGAAAAAAAGGCATTTGCAGTCCTCATTTTCTGAGCATTTCCACCAGAGAGATCAGCCAACAGGGCTCTGCAAGGTCCCTGCGAAAAAAAAAGTTTAAAAAATTAATAAACAGAGCAAAATAATTGAAGAAATCATTCTTATTTATTTTCTTATATTCTATATTTTCAATACATTTCTTGTTTCAGAACTTTCCACATTAACCCATTACTGGATTGTTACTTTCTCAGTGAACGGATAAAGTATAATAAGATTTTTTTTCAACAAAAAAGCACAAAGCAATAAAAAAAAGTGCCCAAAAAAGTTAAATTCCAATACAAAATTACGAACCCACTATCTTCTCAAATTGATTGAAAACACAAATTAAAGGAAAATTATATCCATTTTTTTTAATAAAAAGTGGGAATTAAACCCGCATGCAAAAAAATTGTGTACTGATAATCAGATAGCATATGGAGTTGAAATTTCTATGTAATCGCGTGTATAATTTACCTGTAACATGTTGTTGGCCACGTCAAGGATCCAAAATCCGACGACAAACACAGCAATGGCACGGGGCTTCGCCGTCTTGCCGTCGTTGCCCAGGGGGTCCCCGGAGGCATGACCAATATCCGCGGCAAATCCGATTAGGAAAACGGCGACAGCGACAAGTGCGGCACCGGCGGCGATAAAGGGACGGCGGCGCCCAAAGCGGGAGGAGCAATTGTCACTGTAGTAGCCAACAATCGGCTGCACGAACAAGCCGGAGACTGGCCCACACAGCCAGATGAAGGCAGCCCAGGTATGGGGAATACCCAGAAGCTGCACGTACGGAGTCAACAAGGAGAGCTGAAGGGCCCACCCGAATTGCACCCCCGCTGCTATGGCCGCCACTGGAATGAGTTTTCGCAGCGGCTCTTGCGGTGGCGTAAGTGGAGGTTCTGGCACAATAGTACTCAATTTGCTTCCATCAACCTCCATGGATATATAATTTAACTCTTCACTCTCTCACTTTAGAAATTGTGTATGTATAGATTTCTCTCACTATATGTATATGCAGTAAATTTACATGAAAAGAGTGTGAATTTTGAGAGAGCATAGGGCGGGTATTTATAAGGGCGTTTGCATGGAGTTTTTATGCGTAAATGCTATGGGATAAAGCTAAAAGGTGGGAGTTAATGAATTTGGAGAAAAAATCCAAAGTTTAGCTACCTAAAATAATTATCACAACTGAAAAAATTGCAAAGGAAGTCCTCAACCTAATTCTGACTTTTTTTTTTTATTTTATGACATTTATATTTTAACTTCGTATTTTTAGTACCTTATTCCAAATTTTAATTTAAAACACAATTCAAATAAAAGGTGGAGGACGGAAGAACCATCATAGGTCAAGAAAACGAGTTAGATGGCGGTGGAAAGCAAACCATACCGCAAGGAAAAGAAGCTAACGGTGGCAATGTGAGGGAAACCAAGAAAGTCGAGCAGAGGTAGAGATGTCAATGAGTCGAGTCGAGCCGGCTCGGCCCATACTCGGGCGAGCTCAGCTCGCCGCCCAACGAGCCGAGCTCGCGGCTTGCTGGCCAACGAGCGGGTGCTCGGCTCGTTGGCCTTGGGCGAGCTCGCCCAAGGCAAGCCGAGCTTCGGCTCGGCTCGTCGGCTCGCCAAATTTTTTTCTTTAGGTAATAAGCCTTTAAAGAAGAAAAAAAAATTTCCGGCTAGCCAATGAGTCGGCCGCTCGAGCTTGTCTAAAACGAGCCGAGCCCGCGAGTCAACGAGACAGCTCGACTCGTTTGCCACCACTAAGTAGATGATTGTCAACCAGAGTTGGAATAAGGGTCTGTTACTTTGCAATGGAGAGAAGTGAGGGTTAGTAGGTTCTAGGTCCCATTTTAATTCAACTTTTTTATATATAAAAAGAATTTTTTTTTAACTATTTCTCGTTAATAGTACCCTTGTTTGGCCCCCATTAAAGGGTAATTACCACATAACGTCTTCACCTATCACTGTCATTATGGAAAATGTCATTACCTTTCATTTTTTGGCATTCTCATCCTTATTTCCACCTTTTATTGTGCATAAGGTATTTTTCATTCATTTTCTCAATTAAAAATTATGAAATAACGAATATACAATTCCCTTTAAATAAAGCAAAAGGACAAAGGGAAAAAAAATTAATTGCAACTATAGTCCCAAATTTTTTTGAAAAGAGCAAATGATTTCCAAATAAATTATTAAAAGGGTAATTGACACATAATATCCCTACCTTTCATTATTATTGCAAAAAAAAGTTCATATCTTTTTTTTTATTATTTTTTTTTTCATTTTCAACCTTAATTACACATTTGATTGTGCAACCCTTCATTTCTATCAATTTTCATCAAATTTATCAATAAAAAGCTATGAAATGATATGCTCTCATATTTAAATAAAAGAGTTAAAGAATTAATTGCAACCATAGTTCCAATTTTTTTAAAAAGTACAAACAAGTCCCCAATAAATAATTTAAAAATTTTAGTTTTTTTAAAAAAAATGAAAATGAGTCCCAATTAAATTTATTTTAAAAAAATAATAAAAAGTGCAAACGAGTCCCAAATAAATTAATAAAGAATTAGAAATTAAAAATATATATATTATTTAAATATGAGAGTATATTCATTATTTCACAGTTTTTTATTGAGAAATTAGATGAAAATGATAGTTTGCAAAATCAAATGTGTAATTAAATGTGAAAATGCCCAAAAATAAAAATAAAAATGAAAGGTATTGACATTTTCGCAATAACAGTGAAAGATATGGACATTCTGTATTAATTACCATTTTAATAATTTATTTGTGACTCATTTACACTTTTTTTTTAAAAAAACTTGGGATTATAATTGCAATTAATTTTTTCCTTTATATATATATATATATATATATATATTTAAAGAGAATGGTATATTCGTCATTTCACACTTTTTAATTGAAAACATGGATGAAAATGACCATTTGCCCAATGAAAGGTAAAAATAAGGGTGAAAATGTCAATAAATGAAAGGTATGAACGTTATCTACAATAACAATGAAAGGGGAGGACATTATGTGCTAATTACCTCCCATTAAATTATAATTCATTTTTCTCACTCTTATTTTCAATCACACAATTTTTCAACAAATAATATTATATGTAAACTTAAGTTTTTTCCTTTTTTTTCAATCATACATTCTTAAAAAAATACTATTTCAAAAATTATAATTTCATATAATGGGGGCCAAACTAGGACGTAATTTGTATGGTAATTTTTTAGTGCAATGGCGTATCACCGTGTATAGTTTGTTAGGAAAATATAAAATAAAATTAGGAATACTGATGAAATTATAAAATAATGGAAAGAAACGTTACAATAAATAGAGTAACAATAAAATAGAGGAAATCTGATTATTGATATAATAGCGGAATTGGAAGGAATCGATGTCTATATTGCTCAAAGTTTCCTTAAAACAAATTTACCCTCCAATTGTGGTGCAAGAAAAACTTATTGCGTTTGCCTTCTAAGATATAACGATTGAAAGTAGTTGATTAACACCTCGTCACTACTTTGACGAATTGAGAACGCTCGCAATACTATCACCGAGCTAGAAAATAATTATTTAAACTACAAAAAACAAAACTTTTGAAGGCAAAGAGAGAAGATTAGAGAAACGAGATATATCTCAAAGTTTTTAGCGTGAGGAATAAGGAAGAGAATACTTCTTTAAATAGTATTACGATGAGGAGGTTTCAATTCTTATTAATTTTGTATTAAAATCAAAATGTTACACTAGCCATGAAGCCTTTGTAAATTGTAACCACCAATTCAATACAAAATGAACGAGAATTGAAATCTGAAATCAATCTTTGCCCTTTTCAACCTTTTTTTTCTTTTTCATTCTTATCCCCGACATTACTTTAATTAGTAATCTTCTCCATGACGACAGTTTTCTTCATCTTGCAAGGTCTAAAAAGATTTATTTTTTCCAAATATATTTATATGCAAAAAATCAACAAATACAAATCAGCCCCTCAGGGTTAATTACCTCAATAGTTACTGAACTTTACCGAAAGTTTCCACCAAGTCACTGAACTTTAAAAACTATGTGGTTAGTCACTGAACTTTCGAAAAACCACCTCATTGATCACTGAATTTTAAAAATCATCACATTGATCACTGAACTTTGCAAAAGATTTCTACGGGGTCACTGGACTTTGCAAAAAGTCTCCCAGGTAGTCACTGGGTTCAGTGACCATTTGGGAAACGTTTTGCAAAGTTTAGTGACCAATGAGGTAATTTTTAAAGTTCAGTGACCAATGAGGTGATTTTTCGAAAATTCAGTGACCTGGTGGAAACTTTGGCCAAAGTTCAGTGACTATTGGGGTAATTAACCCAGCCCCTCATGCTAACATGAAAATATCATCGAGAGCCATATGTGCTAATAATAAAATATTTAAGAAAAAACAATGCAAGAAACAAAAATGGGACCATGAGTATGACAATAAAAATAAAATGTTCAGAAATTTAGTTCTTGTTTGAATCATATTATTTTTTTCATTCTTATTTTTCTACTAATTTTCAACCATATATTCTTCAATAAATAATATTTTCTGTCACAGCATAACTTTTTCTTCTTTTTCAACCACATATTTCTCATCACATCAAACAAAAAAAAATGCATTATCGGACTCAAAATGTGCACCAAACAGGGAGTAGAGTGATGCAATAAAATACAAGTGTAATGAATATGACTCTAGTGGAGTCAATAATACACGCCACCAAGTAGACAAAGATCACTTGGTTTCTTCTTATTGTAAGTTCATGAATTAGAGAATATAACTACTAAAGAATATTTCCAACAAGACAAAATCGAAAAACAATTTGATTGGAAATCTTTGAAAAAAACCTCTTTATCTATCTATATCTATTATTTCTAAATCTCGATCAAAGTGAATAATTTGTTTTATATACGTGTAAATTCGTACCTTTCTTTTCAAATCTATATGCTAAAGTTTCCTATTCGTGTAAAGTCATATTCTAATTTGAGTCCTTAAGACGGTTTACTAAAATGCTCGACTACTATTTAGCCACATGCTTGTCATGTACAATAGAACATACATCTTTGTGCTCGTCACATAGTACAAGATAACCACCACCTCAGGAACAAAGCAACACAAAATTAGCGAGATGAGAGTTGCCTCGACGTCAATAACTTCATAACTCATTGGAGTGATTCAATATGTGGTTTCACACGTTTCACCCAATGTACCTATGCTTGAATTAGTCCATAAAATGAATTGATGTCCTTATAACGCGTTATAGAACATCAATCTTGTAGGGTAATCCAAGTTAAAGTCACACAATGAATATTAACCACATATTTATGGGTCACACAACTTTTCAACCACACATTTCAAAAACTTCTATCACAATATTCTAAAAATCTAATTTGGAATTCTCCACATTCCACCACTATGCATAGTTCGTGTAAATTAAGAGATTGTTCGGTATAGATTTTAATTCAATTAAAATTAAAAATATAGTCGTTAATGGGTCTCACTCATCTACTAAAAGTCAACAATAACGGCTAGTTTTTCAAATTTAATCCGATTTTAATCTCTACCAAACACATTCTAAACTAGGCTAGAATGTCAATCATAAAATATGGAAATAAAAAGAATTAATATACTCATCATAAAAATGAAACAAACAAGTGTTACAAACAAAGTAAATGGTGGGGTCGACGACTGATTTGATTCTTTTTATTAGGGTGAGAAAGAACATGATTTTTGTTCTGTAAAGTATAAAACCAATAAGAGGTGGGGCATGTCGACGGGAAATTATGGGATTGGGGATGGGACTAGGTATGGAACAAGGGTTTTCTACTCGATCACCTTTCTCATATTTTCGCACTTCTTTCCTTTTTAGAGTGGTTTAACTTTTTGCGTTAAAGGTTTTGTGTTTACTTACTCTATCCATTGAACGATGTCTCAAGTTCAATGTAACTGACTTTAATGCATAAAATCAGTGTGCTATAAACTTGAAAAGGTGACGACTTATTTGTTAGAATATTATTATTTACAGTCGTTCATTATCGTAGTCGTCATATGTGACATACATGTGAGCGCTTAATGATTTGATGCATAACGTAATAAAAAACTATCACGTTGGTGCATTAAATTATTAATCGTCACATGTATGCCACGTAGATCGACTATGATAGTGAGTGACAGTAAATGCGCGGCTATGTGGTTATAGAATTGCCCGCAAAAGAAATGTGTGGCTTACTCTTTCGAGCTGGGTTGAGCCTTTCAATGGTGTATTATATGTAGTAGTACCGAGCATTTTCCTTCCCAGATCCAAAAGCTTGCTTGAAAGTAGCATTTGAATTTTATATACCAAAAAACATATAAATAAAAAATAAATCTATTTTGCCAATTCAATAAGTTTTAGTCTTTTAGGTAGCACGTTTAAGAATGTTTAGTAGTTAGCACTCATAAAATTTCACGAGCTCTCTACCTACCTCTATTCAACCTAAAGTATTTTTTCCAAAATGGTTTTTCGAGATCAAAGTAAATAATTTGATATACACGTGCTTAAGAGCCCATTTAACATTACTTTTGAAAATTCAAAATGAGATTTTGAGGTCTAAAAGTCACTTTTGAACTCGTTTGACTAATTTTATGAAAGTGATTCTTTTCATTAGAAGAGCTTTTAGAAAAGATGGTTCAATATATATTTCTTTAAAAACACTTCCGAAATATAGGAAGCTATTTTAGAAATTAACTTTCAAATAAAAATTGAAGTAGTCTTTTAAAAGAAGTAAAATAAAAGTCTTACCAAACCGACCCTAAGTTTCATGACTTGATATACTTCAAGCTATAGTTTACTACTATTGTCGAGTCAATATCTAGTTACAAGTTTAATGGACTTGTTTTCGAGCTTGAAGTCGCTCTACAACCATTTAGACATGTGATTGTCACATGCTACACAACATCACCTTTGTGCTCATCAATTAACAAGATATCCATCTTGTCAAGAACAAAGCGGCAAATAATTAGCCGAGTGGGAAATACCTCAACATCGACAACTTCATACAATACCAGAGTAATTCGATATGTGGCTTCAAACGTTCTACCAGTGTGCATATATCGTCTAAATTAAACTATGCTTGAAAAGAATGAATTAATATCCTCATCGTGTGCTATTGGAGACTGGGAGAGTCGAGAAGCTAGGGGTTGTCAACGGGACAGAAGTTGTGAGATTGGGACGGGACCAAGGTTGGAACAAGGGATAGTTACTTCTCCTTTTTTTTTTTCTTTTTTTTTTTCCCTTTTCCTGTTTTTTATACTTCCCATTCATTTTCTTTATTGTGTTTTCAAAAAGTAAATGGCAAATATGTAATATATCTATTTTATTAGATATGTCCAATTACATACTAAATATGACCTCCCACCGACTAGAATAAAGGTCACTTAACTTAGATTTCTTTGTGTTATTAGGATTAGAGAATATTATATATTAAAGGAAAAAAAAAAGAAAAATTATTTCAATGAGAATCTTTGGAAAATCTCTTTATCTATTCTTCCTAAATTTGTTTCAAGATCAAAATTGGCGTGAATTGTATATCTTGACGTTCCTTTCTTTTCATGTCTAGACTAAAGTTTCCTATTCGTGCAAAGTCAACCTACGGGTCTTTGGATAGTTTATTAAAGTTGCTCAACTACATTTAGCCATTGCTATAGAAGATACATCTATGTGCTCATCATGTGCTAAAAGAAATCCATCTTGTTAGGAAGTGCCTCAAATCAAGAACTTCTAAGCATACTTTAATGACTTCGCACATTCCACCATTGTGCATATTTTGTGCAAATTAAATTCGCCTTTTGAATTATCTTGAAATCAATGTCATCATCTGCGCCATAAATTTTTGGAAAACAACTCAACATTTACATATTCATAATGCACTCGAATGATCCAACATGAATTTCGCACATTCCACCATTGAGCACAGCTATGGTCTGTTTGATTGTAATGGTGGAAAATTGGTGGAAAGAAAGTGTTTTATAGGGAATTAAATTGTATATAAATTGTTTTACTGAGAATTGTAATTAATTATGTTTGATTGATATAATTTTTCACCTAAAAAATATTGAAAGTTTGGTATCCGTTTGACTTCGTTTTTTATGGAAATTGTTCATTAAAGTGATAATTTTTTCAGTAAAAAAATTTGGACAACAATTGATCTCTGCTGTTAATTTGGACAACAATTGGTCTGTTTTCTTCATCCAAATCAGCCAAGACTTGAGTAACCAAATCATAGTGGAAATGGCTTTGCCAGGTATTTCAAGGTTGTCTACCTTCACTTTGTTCAAGTATTGGTCAATGCACATAGTTCCTTTCCTTGATTTATGAAGTTCACCGGTGAGGAAAGTGATTCTAGATCTGTTTTGAACACCATAGTTCTCCTTCACAATTGTCCACCGTTCATAGGAGTTGTTGGCACCCATGACTCTCATGGCAATATCAGGGGTCATTGAGGAATAGAGCCATTCCATCAACAATTGGTTTGTTGACATCCATTGATTATGTTCAGGATTTTTGGTTATTTCAACATTGGTTCATATTTCACTAGTAATTTGCACTGCAATGAATTTTGGAGGGCACATCTTTGTCCCCAAAATATAGTCTTCAAGGTTGTGTCCACGGAAGATAGGCAGAATCATATTTTGCTACAGCAGAAAATTGTTCTTATCAAGTTCAACTGATACTACTTGAGTTAGATTCATGCTAAAAGGTGACAGATGGCTACTTCCCTGCAGTGGAGCAATTGAGCTACTTCAAATTGACAAGGGATCAGAGTTTTGTGGTGGGTTGTTGGTGTTGGCCATGGTTCCTGCTCTGATATCAAGTTAGAAATGCAAACCTAATTGAAATTTTGCTCTACATTGCATCAGTCGTATGCTGATATATATGTTACAAGGAAAATGAAAGGAATGTTCTAGAGTGTACAACTGTAGGTTGGTTTCGTGAATAATGGAGTATGTTAGGAATCTATTTTACAACGGAAAGCTAGTGGCAGCATTTTGTGAAACAGAAAATGATTCAGCAATGATAGCAGCGTGTGATTGTTAGTTAGGCTGATGTGGAGTCAACTCTTGACAACCAGAAAAGTCAAAACCTAATCAATTTTGACCAAATTAAAAAAGGGCAAAATGGTATATTTACATTTTTTTTCTAATATTAACATTTAGAACAATTAAATTGGAAAAAAAAAATCTGCCCCACACCGTCACCCATCCCCATCATTTCCTTCTTGCCAACAATAACCACCTACAGTCGCCCACCCCATATTCTTCTTCTCCAAAATATTGTATATTCAACAACTAATAAACGTGTGACAAAAGCTGCTAAATCATAGATATGGAACATGGGTATTGTGCAGATGAAAGATAAAATCAAGCAATTGAAGGATGAAATCACCGATCATTACAGTACAAAATGAGCTCCAAATTAGGCAATTTTCAAGGCGTGGCTGAAGGCAGGGAAATGGCGGTGGATTTAGATTTAAATTTGGATTTTGGTGGTGGCTGAAAGGCAGGAAAATGGTAGTGGATTTGGGCAGTGTTTTTAGTAAGGGAATGGTAATGATTTTGGGTAGTCGCTAAAGGCAGGAGAATGGTAGTGGATTTAGGCGATGGTATTGGGCGAGGAAAAACGGGTGGATTTGGGAGGTGATTTTGGGCTGTGGCTGAAGGATGTGGAATGGTGGTGGTTGATTAGTTGTCGACGTAGAGCTTATGGTGGTGCCGGCTGCTATGGGAAGAAGATGAAGTTTGTGTTGCGTTGAGGTGGAGGTTGGATTTATTTTTATTTTTTGATTTTTAAATTTAATTTTTTAACTTATTTAATGTAAGAACAATACAAAGTACCATTTTGCCCTTTTTAATTTGATCAAAATTGATTAAATTTTGACTTTTCTGGCAACTAACGGTCAAATCCATTTGGACTCTAGGTGCATATTTTTGAAATTTTGGACTATAAGTGATAAAAAGTGAAGGTTAGGATAAAGTCTGCAAAAAAGTGAAAAGTTAAGGACCGCTACTACAATTTTTCCTAAATTAAACTTTGCACGAACTTCACTCATAAAAATGCAAATAAGACTACCATTAATATTCTTTTCTTAAAAAATAAGAAAACCCCATTAATATTCTTACCATTATAAAAAAAATAAATGGTGGGGTCGATAATTAATTGCGTATCTATTTATTAGGGTAAGAAAAGAACATAATTTTTGTTCTCCCTTATCTGCATCACTGCATGAGAATTTTCCATCAAATCTTACGCTTAAAGGTATACTAATTCTCTATCGTGTTAAATTATTGCACGAGAATATAAAACAAATTATAGGCTAATCTAATTTACAATATAATAGACTATTTCATTCAATCAACGCAACCTAATTTAGATATAGAATTAATTATTAATAGTTGAAATTGAATTTAATGTACAGTATTATTCTTGATTAGAACTTAGAAAATGCTAAGAAGTAATTATTGTACCACTAATGTGGTCGAATCTAGTACTATCCCTTCCTATTTTTTTTTTTTTTTTTTTTTTCTATTTTATGAAAGGCCAATGTGCCAGAATAGTAGATTTATTCGTCATTTGATTTGCACTTGGACATTGCATGTTCGGAGGCGCAATGTGGAGCACGAATCATAATTTTTTGTTTCAAGTCGGGTGAGTCTATATATATATATATATATATAACATGAAAAGTTTGTACAAAGCATGGTTGATGTTGGATTAGGAAATAACTTTGGGATAGAATTTGTTGGTGGTCCGATTGTTTGCCGACTGTCGTTATTCTACATATGGATTTGTGTCTTCTTAGTTAAGCATGAACAAATTAATAAAGAACTATAAAGAGAAGTTACATGAAGAAGGTAGACCAAAATGACCAGTGGAATTATTTTGATATTATCCACTGAGAGTTTGCGCAATTCAAAGACTGTTGTCAATAATTGAAGCAGTGATGCAGTCGAATTATGGATGTATATTAGAAGAATGTCAGAGGTCTTTAGTAAACTTATTTTTTTTATGAGCCATAAATGAAATTGATATCCTCTTCGATAAAAACTGTTCTTCGCTGACGAGATAAGATAATCATAATTATGGTTATGGTTCTCTTGCCATGTTAACAGTTCAAAACCATAATTACGATTTTCTTGTTAGTGAGAAATTTTTATCATGCTCACTGAAGACATGAGGTCTAACGTCGTAAATGTATGCAAATGTATGCAAGTGTATGTTTCATGTGTGTGTGTGTGTGTGACATATTGTTGTCAAATGACCTCTCGGATTATGATATTAAATCATTGTTTATTCAGTTGGTATCGATCAATGATTGAAGTGAAATATCGACATCCTAAATATAATGACCTAAACCTACAACATATTTGCGTCATTTGAAGTAATATTATTTAATTAGAGTTACTCATGGTCCGACCCATTATTTCTTAGATGACTTTTGGTATTTGGCCCACTTATTGGTTACCTATTATGTTTTTGGGTCTAATCACTATTTACCCTAAAAGCCCACCTATGACTATATATTGGCAGGTCGTGTTGCTTTGTGTGTTAAAAAGGTTATTGTCGAGCCCATTTCTTGAGAGATATCGATAGCGTTCTTTTGCTTTGTGCTCTCCCTTTCTGCAGTGTGTTTCATCTCTCTTTTTCTTTAGCCATTGTGGCTTGTTATGTGACTGCAATAATCCCTTACTTGTGTCCTTAGTGGGTAATACAATAGCAATTGGATTGGGTGTAGGTTGTCGGATTAGGTTTGTAGCTTTGGTGGTGTCGATCTCGATATATATGATATACTGAGCCTAGAAAGCCTCGGTGGTCAATCTTCCACTCAACATTTGATATCAGAGCCACGGTGGTGTGTGTATTCCGGCGAGAAATCAACCAAAAATTGGCAAGAAGAAGAAACTGAAATCTGTACGATTTTTTCTTTCAAAATCAAACCTGCAATCCAGTTTTTCGGCTAAACCTATGGCAAGTTGAAGAATCCAGTAACACAAGCAGGTTCTGCAAGCTAAGGCGCATCCGATAGTGGTGCATGTGATGGTGACAATCACCGAAGGCGAGCCGAGATTTCGACAAGGCACGTGGACGCACGTCTGTGATCTGTTATGGAAGTTTTCTTCAGACAGAATTATTCTAACGAGATTTCTAACATTTTTATGGTGTTAGTTTTGTGTTTTAGGTGATACTGAAATCTGAATGATTTTACACCTACGCGTTTGTGATTCAATTACGTGTTCGATTGGTTGCTACAATTTTTGGAAACTTTGGAGTGAATAGTGGAGGCCCTAAAGTGGTAAATTGGTTTATCTCGTTTAGTTTTAGCACTAGCGCATCCTCGCGTAGGTGACAATAGGAATGGAGTTATTGTGTGGGGTAATCGTCGCACATGCTAGAAATTAGGAACTACTTGCCTATAATTGTTACGTGAATAAATTGTTCATTTGATAAGTTTCATTATATTATCTCTGTGATATATCGTACGTGAAACTATTTGGTTAACATATCTCTTATTGCACCGTTAAATTCTTTTAGAATACATGACATTACATGTTTGAACATTCCATTGATTTAAGATCGAGAATTTTACGAAACCCTGAGAATCTAGAATGTTGTATATTGTCGCGACTATAGGTTTATTTTATGTGACTTGATTGCAATTTTGTATTTTTGATTGATTATTTTAAAAATAACAATTCACAATTTTGATTTGGGAGCTTTTAACCAAAAATATTTTTTTTCAATTTGAAAACAAAATATGAGAGGTGTTTTGGTTCAACAAAAAGTTTTAAAAGCCATTAATGACAATTTTCCTACTAATTTTTCAAAAGAACAAAAAGAAAAAGCCAATAATCTTGCTTATACTTCAATTATTTTACACTTGTCGGGCGTCATTTTGAGAAAAGTGGGTAAACTGAAAATCACTAAATAATTTTAGAAAAATTTGGAAGACTTTTATTTGCTCAAATCTACTCCAAACAAGTTTTACTTGAGTGTTTCTTCAGTTTTAAAATTGATCGTTTAAATGATCTTGATGACAATTTGAATGTATTTAACAAACTTGTTCAAGATATTGTTAACTATAAAGAGTCTATGTTCGACACCTACAAGGCTATTATCTTGTTTAATTCTATACATGATACATATAAGGAAGTTAAGAATTCGATAAAATATGGTAGGGACACTTTGAAGCCTGAAATTGTTATTTACTCCCTTAAAAGTAAGGAGATAGAGATTAGAGTTGAAAACATGATAAGAAAAGTGGTGAAATTCAAATGATGAGGGGTAGAACTCAATTTAGGCAAAATAGTCATGATAGTTTCTAGGCGAGTCAGTAGTAATGGAAGTAAAAAGAAAGGCAATGGGAGGTCTAGATCAAAATCTACTAACAAGGTTAAGAAATGCTATGGTTGTGGGAACACAGGGCATTTTATAAGAGATTGATATAAAGAGAAATGTAAGCTAAAAGGTAGGAGAGAGATGAGGTAAATATATTGTCTTCTGTTTTCAATACTGATGATGGTCAGGTTTATATGATTACAAGTCATGTTGCTTATCTTGCTAAAACTTGATTCTAGTGCACCTCTTCATGTGACATCCCAAAAGATCTAGTTTAAAAATTTGCATGAATCAAATGATGGGTAGGTTGTGTTATGTGACAATTCTATTTATACTGTTGTTGGAATTGATGATATTACTTTAAAGTGTACACTATATATTCCTGAACTGTTTAGGAATTTAGTTTCATTAGGAAGACTGGAGAAAGCCAACTTCACTGGTAAAATTGGAAATACAATTTTAAAATTGATTAAGGGTGCACTTGATACTATTAATGAAATCAGGAAAAATAATATTTATATCACTACTGGAGAAGTAATAAGAGGTTTAGATTTATCTATCTCTTCTGCTAAGCCTAATCACTCATATGAATGGCACAATGGGCTAGTTCATGTGGGTATTAAGGGATTAGACTTCTTAATGGAAAATGTGCATTTGGAAATAACTATGTCTGATTTATCTTTCTGTGATCATTGTGTGCTTAGCAAGCATCATAGAACTTCTTTCACGATGAGTGTTCATAAAACTAATGGCATGCTTAAATATGTGCATTCAGATTTATAAGGTCCTACTAGTAGTTCCATTCCGGGTGGAAATGAGTATTTCTAGTCTATCATTGATGATTACACTAGAAAAGTGTGAGTTTTTCTTCTAAAGGATAAGTATGATACTTTTCACAATTTTAATATTTGGAAAAAAACAAGTTGAGAACCAAACTGATAAGAAGATAAATTTTTGAAAACTAATGATGACCTAGAGTTTTATAACACCAAATTTAACAATCTGTGCAAAGAAAATGTGATAACAAGGCATACAACTATTCCTTACACCTTTGTCTCTACTATATTTTCTCATCAGAGTGAAGGAAAGCTTGAACCTAAAACTAGAAATGTGTTTTTCTAGGTTACCTTGAGAGTTTCAAAGGTTGCAAGTTATGGGATATGAGCCAAGAGGGGGTTAAAATCATTGTGAGTATATATGTTATATTCAGTGAAGGCAAAATACTGTACTTTAAAATTGAATCTGAACTTGTGATCGAAGAAGAACAAGGTGGAGAGAGAAATCAGTTGAAGGTGGAGTTAGAAAAACTTAATACATCCATCCCTGTTACACCTAGTGAGGTGGAGACTCAGGTTCATCAACTTGATATTGAGAATATAGAGGAAGAAGTGATAGACGAAATCCTTTAACAGATTATAATTTAGCTAGGGATAGAGAGAGAGAAGACAGTCTAGAGTACTTATAAGATTTAGATATAAGTCTGAATTAGCTTTTGTTCATGCGAGCTATGAGGAGTTAGCCAATAGAGAACCAAAAATCAAACTTGAGAGCTAGTACCTAGACCTAAGAATAAATTTACAGTTGATTATAAGTGGGTATTTAAGGTTAAGGAGGATATTAGCTCATCTGAACCTTTAAGATTTAAGGCTAGGTTAGTGGTCAAGTGGGTCACTCAGAAGGAGGGGGTTGATTATAATGAAATTTTTTCACATGTTGTTAAATACAATACAATTAGAGTCATACTTGTATTGGTTGCACATTTTAACTGAGAACTTGAATAACTTGATATAAAAATTGTTTTTTTATATGATCAATTTGATGAGCAAATCTTTATGAACCAATCAAAAGGTTTTAAAGATAAACTAAAACCTAATCATGTATGCTTCTTGAAAAATTTTCATATGGTCTAAAACAATCAGTTAGATAGTCGTATAAAAGATTTGATTCTTTTGTACTATAGGCAACGGAGTAAGTTTAATCATTGCCTATGTTTTCAACATGATGATGCTAATAATAACTATGTGTTTTTATTACTATATGTGTGAAAATTGAAAGAGATATGCCAAATTTTTATTTATTTATTATTTTATTTTTTTTACATCAGTCATCTTATGTTTCAAAGGTGTTGAAAATAATTGGCATGCATGATTGCAAACCCGTTACATTACCTTTAACTAATCATTTTGCATGAGTAAGATTCCATACTCTAATGTGATTGGATTTGTTAGGTATTTGATGGTTTGCACTAAATCAGATTTAGCTTTTGTTGTTGTACTCTTAGTAGATACATGTCTAATCCTAATTCTAAGCATTGGAAAGCCTTAAAATGGATGTTAATGTACTTAAAGGGGACTAGTGATGTAATAAAGTTTGGTATTAATAAGGAAGACGTGAAATTGAAGGGTTTTGTAGATGCAGACTATACTGAGGATAGAAATAATAGGAAATCTACCCGTTCTTGTGTGTTTACTTTTTCCAACTCTTGTATTAGTTAGAAATCACAATTAAAATACACAGTTGCACTATCCACGACAGAATCTGAATACATTGCTATTACTGAAACTATTAAAGAAGCTTTATGTCTTAGAGACCTACTTCACGAACTCTATGTTTTAAATAATTATGTGGTAGTATATTCTGATAGTCAATCTTCTATAAATTTATGCAAAAATCCTTTTTTTCACTAACGCACCAAATACATTGATGTTAGACTATATTTCATTAGAGATATTGTGTCACAAGAAGTTGTAAGACTTGAAAAAATATAATCCCTTGGACATGGGTATTGAGGTGCTACCCGTGTTAAAGTTTAAAAGTTGCAAAGATCTTCTAAACAACGGTGAGGATAAATGATTTTCAGTTTTATCTGTCATCCTCTTTTGAATTATTACTAATGGGTAACAATTTTTTCTTTGTAGGTCCTTCGACACCAAGGTGTAGGTTTGTTATGCAAATTGTTGTCAAACGACCTCTCAAATTATGATGTTAAATCATTGTTTATTCAGCCGGCATAAACCAATGACTGAAGTGAAATATCGACACCCTAAATATAACGACTTAAATGTTCGCGTAAAACCCGCAAAGGTACGGGATCGTTGTACAAGTAATAAAATATGAGAGTCGTGAATATCATTCCCACGAGGAATAATGTCTAATTTGTAATTTAATAGCTACTATCAAATTCGAAGTGTGATGAAATCAAAAGAGATGGTTTGTATATTATTTATAGTAATCATAAACTAATAAAACAAATAAAGTGTTTATCTAATATGTGAATATTTGTATTGGAATTGTGAATCCACATATTGCCATTTAATTCAATTTTTGATTCGTAATCTAACAAATTCATGCATTCAAGATAATCGATAATCCACTGATATTCAATGTTTTTTTTTCAAGATATATTATACATATGTTTAACATGACTCGATCATATTCATAATTCGAATTCGTATGAAAAATATGCATTAACTCACAGAATTTATCACATGTGATTGCACATGACATGGATATTATTCCTAATATCTATTGCCATGTGTTGATTTTGCCACATTTTATACTTATTTTGAGTATTCATACACTACAATAAGTAATTTATTATCTAATTGGTGATCAAACAATCAAATAGTTCAATGAAAATACAAAATCAATCAAATAATAACATGAAATTCCTAAATTGATGTCTTGAATTAAAATAAATGAAAATATGGTTTAACATTTATCCAATACAATTGAAAACCCTAGCAAACCATCCTAATTATTAAACTATACAAAACATTAATGAAAAGACATCACCCAAATCGAGAAATAATGAAAAAAGTGGAGGAATCCAATTCCTTAACTTGAATCTTTAAAGTGGATGAATATTTTTTAATAAACTTGTATAATTTGCCTTTGATTGATGATTGCGTTTTTTTCTTCGTCTTCAAAATACATAGAACATATGATTTTTAGGTCAAAAGGAGGTCTCTTATATGTAATCTACTGGTAGGTATTTGTAGAATTAGAAAATTGGTTGAAAATTACATCCAACTTGGTTTCCAAAAGAGTTCCAATCGAATAAAAAAGTTGTCCGAATTTTTTTTTTTTTTTTGTCTATGCACAATATTCAGTATTTTGGATATAATTTTTCCTCTCAGTATTCAATTGAGACGATTCAATGTGTTTTGGAAAGGTAACTCAAAGGGCTACAACTTTTGCTGGAAATATAAACGTCAAAAATGGGTCTTAATATTCGGCTAAAATTTTGGAATATAACATTTGGAATTGGAAATTGATTTTGATAATATTTTGATCATATTTAATTCCTTTTTGAGTTCTAATTCCTTCCAATCATCTCCTATCAATTTCCAAATTATCATCTTATAGTCCGAATTAACTATTGAATATTTTCGTTTTGGCCCCCAAACTTTGCATTTGATACAATTGAGCCATTTTCCGCTATCTTTGCATTCTTTTCTCCAATTCTTCATCAAACATTGAGTTTTACTTACAAAATGAAATATAACACAAGTTATGCAGTTTATCTAAAGAATAGTAAAATATCATCATGCAGGACCTCGAACAAGTGTAGAAACTACATTAATCACTAAACCTACAACATATTTTGAGCCATTTGAACTAGCATAATGTAATTAGAATTACTCATGGCCCGACCCATTATTCCTTGAATGACTTTTGGTATTTGGCTCACTTATTGGTTACCTATTACGTTTTTGGGCCTAATCATTATTTACCCTAAAAGCCCACCTATGATTATATGGTCCCGTTTGATCTACATTACTATCTCATTAAAATGAAAAATATGACTGTTATTCATCACATTAACATTTAAATTTTAAATTTTCTATCTCTTGTGTGGGCCACAATAACGAGTATATTTTTTATTTTCATTCTACAATAATTTGCCTCAAACAAGGGCTATATTGGCAGTTCGTGTTGATTTGTGTGTTAAAAACGTTATTGCCGAGCCCCTTTCTTAAGAGATATGGACTGCGTTCATTTGCTTCGTGCTCTCCCCTTCTGCAGTGCGTTTCGTCTCTCTTTTTCTTTAACCTTTGTGGTTTGTTGTGTGACTCCAATAACCCCTTACACGTGTTAGTGTGCAATACAATAGCAACCATATTAGGTGTAGGTTGTCGGATTGGGTTTGTGTGTGTTTAAGTCACATTATTTTTGACGAATGTATTTTGAAATTGTAGATTGATGGAAAATGTGTGGTTGAAAAAAAAGTAAAAGTTATTGATGTGATAGAAAATATTATTTTATTGAAAATTTGTGGTTGAAAATGAATAGAATAATGAAAATAAAAATGGGCTGTGTGTGTGTGTGAGATTTTGAGAAAATTATTATTATTATTATTATTATTTTTTATTTTATTTTTTTTGAAAAATTTAAGGTTATGTAGTATGAACAAAATATAGGTCCATATGTAAATTATTTTGTTGAAAGAATATGTGTTTGAAAATAAATTTGAGAAAAAATGAGTTTCAAAAAATGTGTATCAAAAGGGGGTTAAATTTACTAGTTTAACTCATAAGTAAATTCAACCGGTCCAAACCATTTTACTTTGGAAAAAAATTAGCATTGGTCCCTAATTTATTATTATAATAGCAAATTGATCCTCAATTGTTTGTGATAGCTGTAAAACTTGTCTTGAACATCAAAACCGTCCAAATCTCTGTTAAATTATCACACGATCCTGGCAAGTTTAAGCCTCTTTTCTTAACTTAGCTTGGTACTAAAAATCTAAAGCAATGTTATAAGAATAAATATTGCAACAGTATTTTTCTTAATAAAAAAATATTTTAAAAAATAAAAATTTAGACCTTAATTAATTAATTAATAATAATACATATAAAAAATAAAATTAATATTTAGTATTATTAATATAATATATATTTAAAGAATAAATAAAAAAAATATATAGTTAAATTAAATTATACATTAGCCTATATAAAATTTTATAATTTAATTAAAAATGGATATTGTTCACAAAAAATAAATGGAAAAAGGAAAAAAAAAGTTATAAGAATACAATTTAATTTTTTTCATAAAAAATAGAAATAAACAATAAGAGACAGAGATAAAAAAAAAAAAAAAAATTTAGTCATAACTCTGATGTTCGTAGAAGGAAAAAAGAAAGAAAAATATTGAAAAATAAATAAATATTAATTTATTTTATTTTTTGGTGAAAGTCTTTCAAAATCTTGTGATTAATGAAAGACAAATTTTGAGAATTTATTTTAGTATCTTCTGTTTGAAAGTTAGTATCATGAAAACTTTTATAAAAACTTGAATACTCCAAAACTTATAGAGACTTTTTAAAAAATTTAATTAAATACATCGTAACTTTTAAAGACTTTTTAAAAGCCCATAAAAGTATCAATTGAATACACTAATACTTTTAGAGAGTTTTCAAAAATCTATATTAAATACCAGTAAACTTTTTAAATACCAAAAAATCATTAAAAATCTCAATTGAATACGTTTCTTAATTTGATTACATGTAAGAAACCTTAAAATTGACACTTCACCAACAAAATTGACCAGTTCATCGTCCAAATTTTTCTACCTTTATATGTGGGCCATGGCACAGCAACAAGTATCATCATTGCTAGTTTGGCAATCAACACAATTCTGTTTCCAAGTGTTCACTTTCAACATATAACGAACAATTTGTTACGAGTCAAACATCTTTCTGTTCGATAGTTGACTTTTGCTATGGCCTTACATTCAAATGGTTAAAGATTAGGTCACTTTTAGGACGATTGTCCAAATATGACAAGACAAATTATTAATGATTTAAACCCCATTCTTATGTCCTCATTAATATCTGTCTTTTAGTACACTTTTTTCTTCTTTAATTTTTTTTGAGTGTGATGGTTGAAGTTTAAGATAACTTGCAAATCAACGCACGTCTTTTTTCTATGGTAAAACTTTCGGATGAGGTGATTAATACGGTATCACAAAATATTCAAGTTAAATTTGATGTCGTCGGAGGACAATTCTTAGTTGTTATTATTGTCGAGATTATGCTTTCGAAATCAGATTAAAGACGAAATTAGGATTTTAGATTTAGAGAAAATAAAAGAATAATACTACTTGTACATAATGTAATATAATGGTTTACGTACAATTGAGGTATTAAAAAGAGAGTGATTTTTTTTTTTTTTCTAACACAATCACATCTCACCACATCGAGTGCTCATTTTTTTTTTCCCCTACGCGATCTTATTTTGGACACGAGTGACCTTAAAAGTAAATAAAATTGAGTTTGAAAATGGATTGGGCTTGGCACAATCTGTAGTGTAGTCTAGTCCAGTCCAGCCAGTGGGCTGCATTCGTCTCTACTAAAACTTAACAGTTGTACGTGTATCCAATTGAAACTCTGAAGT
The DNA here is from genome assembly GCA_019097785.1 of Fraxinus excelsior. NCBI lineage: Eukaryota > Viridiplantae > Streptophyta > Magnoliopsida > Lamiales > Oleaceae > Fraxinus > Fraxinus excelsior. The sequence goes on along the minus strand of CM032625.1, from coordinate 10,247,784 downwards.
CAAAAATCAAAAGGTATAAAAACGAGAATACAGACATTTTTTTTTTTTTTTACACATTTTTAGTATTTTTGAGTAAAATGTAAACAAATGATTGCTGACAAATTCAATCAATGCTTTTGGTAACGGCGTTATAAAGTCAATAAACCCAAAAAATCTACACCAAAATATACGGTCTACACTACAAAGCCGTGAGACGCAAGTAACATCGTTTTCTTGTTGCTAACAAATATAGAAATACCTACGACCAACTATTTAACTGCGACCTTAAGATTTGATAATTTGTGACCAACAAATTTAAAAATATGTGGTTGATTGATAAATTGTGACCTATATTTTTTTAACACTGACCTCAAAATTCGATGATTTGTGACCAATAAATTTAAAAATGTGCTCGATTGAAAATTTGTGATCTATAATTTTTTTATCTGTGATGAATAAAATAAAATGTGGCCTATAAAAATTTTGCTTTGTGATCTCGAATTAATTTGTGACCAATTAATTATTTAATATGCGATCAATAAATAAGTTGTGACCTATTATTATGTACGTGTGACCATTAATTATATAATCGTGATTTTATTATATTTAATTAATAAATAAATACCTGATTTTTGCATTAATTAAACTTGAAAACTGATTTGAATTGTGCATAGTTAATGCCTTAATTGTGAATTTTTCCCTTTATTATAAGCTCAGATTGTTATTGAGCCCAACATAAGCCCAGTATCTAGGCCCAAGATTAGCTGAGCATTGACAAAAAAACACTATTACTCTTTTGGAAAGTTTTATTCCTAATGCTACATTTAATTAGTTGTTATTTATTTCAATAGAAATAAAATACCTTCGAGCTACTTTCCTTGAGAAAGGGCTAATCTTTTACAAAGTAATGCCTTCGAGCTACCTTCCTTATACAGGGGATAGTGATCGACCCTATAGTGCTTCGATTTCTTTCTAGTTCATCCAATTCCTTTTTGGGATAGATTATTTATAATGTAACAAGTAGTCATTATTTTCAAAAACTATCCCCAATGTCGATCCAATATATCTCATCCTAAAATGAATGACCCTCTTCGTTACGAAGCATCCCAATCCAAATCTCCCGTCCACTTTTCTCCTCTATTGGATATTACCCATATGTGGCCGTTGATCAACCCACGTGGAAGTTATGAATTATTTGGATAGTTTTAAGATTTTAGTATTACATTAGAGAAATGCTTCTGGGCCAGGCTCAATGCCAGGCCAAGCCAAGAAACATAATCCATTACATTATAGTTTTAGATTTTTATTTTCCTTTGATTAATGTTTTGCTTATGGTAGTTATTCGATTAAAATCTTATATTAAGATTTTTATTATGGCATTTTGAAATTTTCTTATAGATTAGACACTTGTTTCATTTTAATCCTTTGAAAATCACTTCTCTCCCACACTCATTTTCAATTACACGTTATTTAAAAAAAATCATTTTTTTAAAGTTTATCCACAAATTTCTCATACTTTATAACCAAACATTCACATAATAATAATAATAAAATCTCAAAAAACATTTATCAGACAAGCCCTAGAATTTTATAAATATAACCACTTTGAGTCTTTTGAAAATGAGGATTTAATGTAATGTGTGTTCTCAATATTTGTTCAAATTATCGATATTTTGATGAATTAGCTAGTCTTTGATGCTTAACTTCAAGCATTCATGAGTGAATCGATGCAACATAATCTGGCGAAGGCTGGGGGTCACAAAATGAATCGGGAAAAGCTTTACAGAGTAGGTGGGTTCATAGCTAGACTAAGTTTGAAATTGAAAAAAGTGAACTTCAAACTGAAAGTCGATAACCGGCAATGACAATGCAACTAAGGACCGAAAGAAGTAAGACCGTTAAATAAATAGAAATAAGAACTTTTCATTTTCAGTCGGTTTAGCTCATAGTCTTAGCAATTTTCAAAAGAGCAAAAACAAAATAATCAAAAATCGAGTTCATCTTACCATCTCCAAGGAAAACTTGTTCGTGATTTTCACTTTTTCTTGATTCCGTACACGTTACTCTATATCGGTTGGCATTAGATATGGATTCACTCCAGCGAGCATGCTGCCAATGTCGAACCAGTAAAGTACAACTAGAAACACATATGCTCGTGACTACAGGATGTAAATAGTTATTGTTGACCAAACCAAAGGGAATTAAAATTCCCTTAAAATTTGAAGACGAAGAAATTTTTTTTCTTTGATTAATGTTATGCTCATGATAGTTTTTCAATAATTTATTAAATTAGGAATTAAAATTTTTATTATGATATTTTCAGATTTTCGTATAGGCTAGAATTTTATTTTATTGTATAAATAAGACCGCTTGATTTTTGAAACTAGGGATTTAATTAAATGAAAATTGAGCGTTCTCAATTATTTGTCTGAAATTTCGACATTCAGCATGTATCAACAAGTCTAGTTTCGGGCATTCATGAGTGAATCAACATTAATATAGGTTGTTCGTGATCTCCGTATTATCTAGTAAGATCATTTCTTCTCCACTGATAATATATACCATCCATTCAATCTTTCGTATAACATAGTTGGTCGAAAATAAGTCTTCATCAACTTAACTTGGAGGCACTTCTTTATACATGCAAATGAAATTGTAATCGAATGCTTAACAATATTTTGTAAGCAATATAAGCATTTGGACAACCGTCATCCATTTTCTTCAAATAATGTAGCACTACAATTATTCTTTTTGTTTCTCTTGGAAAATAGATCTTCAATTTTCGAACTTAAAATCATAGTTCTCCATACACAATTATAAAAGTAATGGAACGGATTTTCGTACATTTTGCAAACAATCTGTCGGTGCAGAGCAGAGATGAATCCAGGAAGTCGAGTGAGCTAGGGTGGTTGTTGACCGTTTACGGTTGCAATAGAAAAATTATTTATTAATATTTAATTAAATAATATTAAAATAATACATATGATATATAATAATTACTAATTAGACTTCCTCATTTACATGATAAATAATAAGAGATAGATCGATTTAAAATACATTCATCGTTGAAAATTCAACAATCCAAAATAACAAGAAAAAACTACATTTTTTTTTTTTGAATCATATACGTTTGATCAAGTTTCAAGTTTTGACTAACTTGAGCAAAACAAAATGAAACTTATACGTAAAATATGGTTAAACGTTAAATACAAGTTTTGAACTTAGGTGAAGCTTATGCAAAGTACTTAAAACAATGATTTTTAGAAATATTTTTAACATATAAAATAAAGACAAAATAATAATTTTTTATTGTCAATATTTGTTCTTTTAATCGAACTTATTCTGCTGAGGTTGCATCTTCTTGGAACGTAAACTTGTGAAAGGTACTATCGCCGGACACTAACAAATTGTAGAAGGTACTAAGCATATAGCATGAAATCTTACTTTGCTACATATTCCCTTTTGTATTTGCTTCTCACTTTTGGCATTCTCAAGGTCCAATACCCTTTCTACATCGTGCCTTGTAAAGCCAAAGTCTGTTGTAAAAGGCATATATGGAACCAAAATAAATCCCAACAGATCAAAAGCCATTGATGACTCTATATGTATGCTTCCATTGAGATCCTTAGGCCTCCCCAATTTTTTGACAAATTTTTTTATTTACCATTTTGTCCTCACCTTTAATAAAATTAAACCCTACCAATCCAATTTTACCCGATTCTTTCTCTTCCGTCTTTAGAACTGGGCTGCGGGCGAGATGATTCTTCTCCAATCGGCGGGCTGCGACGATTTTCTTCTCTTCCCGATTTTACCGCACCGCACCACCGCCGGACATGTTCAGCAGTTCAGGTGACCGATTCTTCTCTTTGGGCTTTTAATTTGAGAGTAGGGGTTGTTGTTTGACAAATTGAGTGGTTTTTTTGTGGTGGCCAGAAATGAAGGAATAAAGGTTGGCACGAGAAAGTTTTGCTTACATTGGGACCTTTTATATGTGAAATTTTGATTGCAGGTAGAGTTGGATGGGGATGGAAAAGCTATTAACATTTGAAGGAGAAACTGCTAAATGCATAAAAGTTGTTTGTGATCCATCATATTTACCCGATAAGGTAACTTCCAGCGAGTTGGGGACATAGTATTTTATTACCCCCCCCCCCCCCCCCGATGAATTGATAGATGCGTTGAAATTTAATCATTTTAGCTTTCATCTGTCAAATAGTATTATGAATATATATATTTCTGTTGCACATTAGAGCCTTTTTAAAGTAAATGTGGTTGGTAAGGTTGCTCGGATTGGAGAGGTTGCGTTGCGACTTGCGTGTATGAGTGTATCGGTTGTATCGAAGGGAATGCTTGTAATAAGGTATGATTTTGCTAAATTAAATATTAGTACTTTTTTTTACGTTTCTTGATTTTTTTGCTAATAATGTATCCAAAAAGGGGGGGAGGGGGCGCTATCCCCGAACCCCCGTGGCCCCCCACCCCTTTACCTCTGAGATCCTCCTACTCCGACGGGCTGGCTCCGCTCCTGACATTAAACATACGAGTTTTTTCTTTTGGTAAGAAACAAATACTCAAAATTGAATGAAGAATCCGTATACCAAAGTTTAAATACTAAATACGAGTTCACGTGCAAAGATAATATGACCCACAAAAATCAATTAAATCAAGATGACTGATGATGACCAAATCATCCGATGAGAGAAAAAAAAGAACATTAGTAATAAAGATATACAAAGCCATTTGATCTTGATAACAATCACGTACAATATGATGTCTTTTCTTGTCGCGGTACCTTTAAGAACTGGAATTATTATTTCTTAATATGGTGGAATTCTCGATGTAAGCATAAATCGGTGATATCAATAATTGTTGTACAATAAAGGGACCTAACAACCCAATATAAGAATTCACCATTTCATTCTTTCTTTGTTTTTATGGACGATAATTTCTTTATTTCATGAAAATTTGCCTCCTCAAATCATTAGCCGAGTGGAAGACATTGAGAAGGACTTCACATCCCTTTCACAACTTTGAGGTTCTAAACTTGGTTGCACTACTCCGATTTTGTCATTTCCAAAAATCCCACAAGCTTAAAACGACTTGTGACCTAACTGAGTAGTCACATAGTGAGCTCCCACCCAATAACACCACTATGATCTTGCAACTAATCCCATCCACTACTTTTGTCCTAAAACATGGCACTTTTCTTCTGAATAAACCCACTTCTCAATATACAAACAAGACAGCTGCTTCATAGATAAGCATCATCTACATTTTCCCACTTCTAAGAAGTTTCAAGAAATCAACTTGTTGGCAAAAGATCAATAATTTTACCATTTAGATACTTGGCGTGATATGATTTATTGTGTCTTGTATCTATCTATCTTATTTTGCGTATCTTTTAACTATTGAATTAACGGCACATACAAGGACTAAATGTGATACTTTTATTTTCATAAATTTTTGACAGGAACATAGTTTTACGAATAGATTACAACAAGACTTGATTTCAAGACCTCTACCTGTTTTCATACTAATTGAGTAATCTGATCTAAAAATTGAAACTGTTAAATACAATACATATATTTTTTTTTCCGACACAGACTTACTTGGAATTGTGTATAGAATAAATATAAACGTGTTACATGTAGTGTAATGGCGTTTTTACAGCCATGAAAAGCATACTTTTGCATCAAGTGGAATGTAAGTTAGTGCCTATGTAGTACAAAGAACAAAGACAATGCTGTGCCAAAACTCAAGGTTGAACAACACAACACAACACAACACAAAAGCAAATCCCACATATGGATAAAACAAAAATAATTGTCTAGCCTCAAGTTCTAGAACACCTGTATGGGCCACATTCTTCGCTTGCACAAAAAATTGTGCATCCAACACAGAACCCCATGCTTTCAAAACCAAAATTTTGTAGACATCCCCCCCCCAACCACCCACCCATCCCCATAGGGCAGACAATGCCCTAGACAACATTATCAATGCTTTGATTTTCTAAAAGTATTAGTCCTTTTTTCTCATCATCAGTACTTTTATTGCTCATTTCCAAGCTAGTCAGCTTAGATGCTTTCAAAGTTTCCGCTTCCCAGTCTATGCACTTGAATATGACATACAGAATCGAAATGGCGCAGGCCACTTGAGCCGACAGAAGTCCATACCACATCCCGCTGAACCCAACCTTGAGCCAGAAGGCCAATCCGACAGCTACTGGAGTGCCCACGAAATAAAACGAGCCAAGATTTATACGAGCACCCACAACTGGCCTGGCTGCGCCACGTAGAATGCCACAGCCGGTGGTTTGTGGACAATTGCCGAGCTCGCATAAGCCGACAATTGGCAAAACGGATGCAACTAGAGATTTGAGCATTTTGTCTTTGGTGAAGAGGCCACTCCAACTTGTCCGGAATATGGATGTCCAGATAACATTGATAATTCCAATGACAAATGCACATGCCAAAGCAACCATTGCAGCTAGCTTCGCTTTGTACGGCTTCCCGGCTCCCAACTCATTTCCCACCTGCATAGGGAATCAATAAACGAAAGTCAGTCAAAGAACACATGATTCCCCCTTCCACTACATAAAATTAAGATGAGAGTTCCATGATGCCATCATAAATGAAACGGAAGAATATTATGTACACTTGATCCGTTTTTGGTTGGTTAAACAATTGTGTCGTTTATGATAAATTCATTGAATTTAACCACAAAAGAACAAGAAATACATGACGTCAATTCAAAACTTGTGCCCCACAAAATTTGTCCAATCACAAATGAATGGGCTAAACAGGCATAGTTCAAACACCTAATTAAAGTTTTAATCAATGTGCCATCACAGTGAATAAAAGAACAATGAGAAGCCAAATGATGCAGCAACGTCAAAATGATGCAGTTTCAATTTACTCAATGTTGGCCAAGCAGCCCCCAAAAGGACATGAAACATAAAAGACTAGTTGAAAAATGTAAGAGTAAATCTGTCCCGTAGAGTCCATTATTGCCTACAGACATATCTAAATGATGGGCCGATTATAGTAGGGAAATAATCGAAGGTACAAGTAAAAAATTACCCTCGCTGAGACGCAGCCAGCCAAGGCCATTGGCACAGTGTACATAAGGCTAGTGGTCTGGATAAGTATCCCGGTGGCAGCCACTGCGAGCCTGGGATTAGGTAAATATCCGGCCAACACCGTCACAATCTCGTACCACCACCATTCTAAACAAATTCCAATGCAACTAGGTACAGCCAACTTAAGCAACGGCCCCACCCCACCACACACATCACCAATCCCAGCCTTCCATTTCCATTCCCACCTCCCGTAGGAGTACACATACCCCATCATCAGCAGCATCATATGCAGATTTGTTAACACTGAAGCCATCGCCACCCCGGGAACACCCAAACCCATTACCACCACAAGAAAATAATTCAGCGGCACGTGGAATATCACAGCCATTAAAGTACACCACATTTGTGGCTTAGTAACCCCTTGTGACCTTAAATAAACCCTCAAAGGTTGTAACAAAGTGTTGGTCAACAGGTCAGGAAGGGAATAGATACAATACTTAGCAGCCATTAAGGTAATGTCTTTGTCTTGTCCCATGAAAATCATTATTGATTCAAGATTGATCCAAAGAACACTTATTGGAATGATGGCCAAGAAAAGTATAAAAATCATACGGTGGAGAGAGATCGAGAGAAGATCCCAGTTTTTGCTACCATAGGCTTGGCTGCAAACTGGCTCAAGCCCAGAAGCCAAGCCTACTAAAACAGAATAGCCAGTGATGTTTGTGAAGCCAATGGAAAGGGCACCTCCGGCTAGCTCTAGGCTCCCAAGCCAACCCAAGAACAAGACAGAAACCACGGCTCGGACATAGACTAAGAAATTCATTGCTGTTATTGGCAGTGCCATTGACCATAGTTCCTTCAGCTCCTCCACCACCTTTTCAAAAAAAAAAAAACCACAAAATATTAGAACATGTGTGTTCGAGTTGAAATTGAGATATAGATGTAAATTCTTCCCTTCTGAAGTTGATAAATTTACCACAATAAGTTCTTTCAAAATTCACTATCCATGATTTGTGCAAGTCTCCTCACCACTTAGTAGAAGATACTTAGGAATGCAGTACTATGACAGATTAAACATAGGTGCTGTCTAACCCATCTTAACATGTGCATATTTGGTACGATTAGACAGAACCAAACAATATAACCAACAAGATTCTAGGTTCGATGTCCAATGCTATCAAATATCTCTTCCAAATATACTATATATCTATATATTAATATCTAATATCTCTAAATTTCAAACAGAGAAATATATAACACAATATACGAACATAAATAATAGGCATATTATAGATACAGATATACTTATTAAAATGGAGGGATTACCTGGGAGGAGGAGGGGAGTTTGTGAGAGTAAAAATCTGGGCTTTGTTCAGCCATTGATGAAGCTAGGAAAATCTGTATTGAAAAGGGCTACTGAAAGTGCATGTAATAATCTGCTAAACAAGAAAAAAAAAACATTACAAAATAAGTTTTAGCAGGAAAAAAAATTACGGAATAAGTTACTTATTTTCAATAAACTTATATAGGAACAATACAGAGTATTCAAGGAAATGATTATCCACCCTTCATATTTTTTCAAACTTTCTTGATTATTGATGATGAAGTATAAGAGTCTTGATTTTAGACACGATATGAGTGTATATATTAGGCCTGGTTGGGGGTGGATTGGAATGTATATATAATAATTATTTATAGTGATATGGGCAACTTTTGCTACTGGCGGCGACTATGACACGAGATTAATAGGGATTTTACAAGTAACAGAGGAAACTTTAAAGGACACATGAATCAAAATGAAAAATATTTTTCAGAGAGAGAGGAAAGCGATGGAGAGAGAGTTAAAGAAGAAATAGAGAACGACAGAGATTTTGGCTTTTGTACAGTTTCTGTCACTGTTCTTTTCAGTTGCTAGATAGATAGAGAAGTGGGGTGGCAACTTTTTACCTTATCTCTGATGTTACTTTTACTACCATATTTAATATGGTCAAATTACTTGACTTTTAAATTTAAATAATATTATTTACAATAATTAACCAATTGATCTATTAGTGATTAGGCGGTTTCATAAAGGAAAGGGGCCATGTAAGGAACAAAGTTTTAGCTTATTTGGTAAAAAGATATAGAAAATGACAGAGATTTTGGCTTCTGTACAGTTTCTTCCACTGTTCTTTTCGGCTGCTAGACAGAGAGGTGGGTGACAGCTAAGAGTGTGCAAAACCTTGTCGATCAAACAGAAACGACACAACTCGACTGGTTTGAGTCGATTTTTCTTATTTTTTAAAGCGGTTTCTATTTATGGGTTGTGTAGGATTGTCGGGTTGGGTGATGGATTAACCTATCAAAATAGATATAATCCACCGATATGCCTAGTTAAAAAAAAAAAAAAAAAAAGAAATGAAACTAAATAAGGCAAATATGCACAAGTCACAAGCTGTAGAACCTAAAGTAAAACCCTCTCTCTCTCTCTCTCTCTCAAATTGCCACGGCTGATCTTCGTTTTTGAGTTGTTGTAGTGCTGAAGTTGCTGATTGCTCACTGTCGTCACTAATCGTTTGTGCCGATAAATGAAGACGATAGGCATAGGCATGCTACTATTGATTGGATTGGGTTGAAACACATAAATTGGTAGGGTTGTGTTAGGTTTAAGTTGAGTAAAAAATCGACCAACGCCTACCCCTACTTTTTTACCTTCTCGTGTTATTTATAGTCCTTTACTACCATATTTAATATACGGTCAAATTATTTGACTTATAAATTTAGAGAAAATTATTTACAATGATAAACCAATTGATTATCTATTAGTAATTAGGCTGGTTTCATATGAAATATCGAAAAGAGGCCATATAAGGAACGAAATTTTAGCTTATTTTGGTAATAATAAATTATAAAATAAGTTACTTGCTTTCAATCTCTTTTTGATATAATAATATATTTATTATAGATAAGTGAAGCGAGAAAAAAAAATAAAAATAAAAATTTGCATAGTCAACTTTAAATATCATATGGAGTATATAGTTTCTCTATCATTGCCACTATGATTTCGATTATAACTTTTGTTGACGGCTATAATTATAATTATTATATATTCGTTACACGGTACTAAATTAGACGAACTCATATACTTAATGAAAATTTAAATTCTTTTTTAATGTTATTGAATATATCTTATTCAAAATTTAATTGCACTTATTATTGTTGTTATAATGGTATCAAGAATAATTATTTAAATCGAAACTTAAGCATGCAGGACGCAGGTGTGCATTCATAGCATTAGTAATAGGAGATATTGAGTTGGAGCTATAAAAATGACTCGAGTTCGGATATTCAGTACGCATTGGACTCATATTAGAATGCTATCAAGATACGTAAGATTAGAGGTAGCAATCGAGCCGAGCGGCTCGTCGGCTTAACCGCTCGGCTCTTACAAAAGTTGCTCGTGCGCCTTTTTTAACGAGCAACTTGTGGACTTGTCCACAATCAATGGTTTATCTATTTTTATTTTTTTAAAGGCTTTCTTTAAAAAAAAAAAGACAAGCTCGCTAGCCGAAACTCGGCTTGGCCCACAAACCGCGAGCTAGACCTGTGAGTAACGAGCCAAGCAGAAACGAGCACAAGTCGAGCTCATGGGTATATGGGCCGAGCCGACCACTACGTAAGACTCGTAGCTTAAAAGATTGAATCAAACTAAGTAAATTTAAAAAAATCAAAACTTTAAATTTAGAAGCACGGTATATAATATGATACGGTGGAGTTCATTAACTGTGAATAAATTGATTTGACTTCTAAATTTCTAAATTAATGTTTTACAATGATAGACAAATTGATATTGGTAACTACAGATCTGCCATCGATTAGTGATTAAGCTCATCTCATGTAAAAATATTGAAAATGACAATCAAGTCCACTTTCAAGCTAAGTATCCAAACAAAGGACTCGTTGCATTTTGCGGCTTTCGTAGATGATTATATCGAAAGATTTTGTTCCTTATGCCTTAGTTTCGATAAATATTTTATGCACTCTTATGAACACACTATTTACACATAGATAAAATAATAACGAGCTAGAAAAGGAATTCACATAATCAATCTTAATTGTGATATATTATATTTTGTTTCTTTGTCATGACCATCATGATTACGATAATACCTTAATCTTAAATATCGAACTAGAGAGGCCACATAAGGAACGGAATTTTAGTTTCATCGTGATCTAGAAGCTATTTATAATTCTGAAGACAATTGTACCAAAATTTGATTGAAGTCGCCGTTTCATTGTCCAATGAAGTTGAGATGAATTTTCATATATTGGACAATGAAGTAGTGACCCTTCTATCACTATACTGGTGTTACATAGATTTTTTAATTGAAATCGAGGCACACAATTGTTATTTATTCTTTGTAGAGGATGCCGAGTTAGAAGTGTAAAGATGAATCAAGTCCCGACATTCCAATCATTAACCGCAGTAAAAATAAAAAAATGAGACGACATGATTGGACGCTTTCATTAAATTGTATTCTCTATATATCAAAATAAATTAACATAATATATTTATACGCCGAATAAAAATAAATTTTAAGGTTGATAAATCTCAAATTTAGAAACAAGAATCATGAAGATTTCAATATAGTTCTTGCTAAAACCACTATCCGTCGATTGTAAGTGACAACAATATAGAACGTGATATTATTGTCCCTCAACTTTTGTTTGCTTTGGTTTATTCGATTGTGTCAATCTTCCATTACAATTAGGCAAAAATACCATGGTCCCATTTCATCATCAAGAACTTATGTTCTGTATGATAGAATCAATCTAGGATTGGTTGGTTTCATAACTTTAATTTTATAAAGATAATGGAATTGTTAGGTCTTGAATGGAACTTAGGCTAAATCATATATTAGAATGAGCATCTTATAATATTTACTAGGATTATTAAATTGTGGTAAGAATGTAACAATGGGACACTTTATCTTCTTTGTCTGAATAAAGGGACAAAATCTTAATAATTAAAAATCACAGCATTCTTTCGAAGCAAGGACACCTTTAACTTATTTCAGGCTACTTCCCTTCATTATATTTCAGGACACCTTTAAAAATCACAGTATTCGATTGTGAACCAATTTGCAATTAAAAGCCTTTACTTAAAAATCCAAGGGATAGAAGTGACAAATGTCTTTAGAATGGGTCATTCGAGAGGACAAGAGTCCGATACGTCTTGCTCTACCATCACCACAACATGGATGATAACGGGTTGGGAATGCATCGAGGATGTCAATACAAATATTGTGATTTTTATTTATTTATTTCAACTTTTATAATAAAATGGTGCGATATTTTTTTTATTAAAATATAATCGAGGTGGAGACCATGGTTCCCGTCCTTGCCCCATTGGACCTGGTTAAGGGGGGGAATCCCCACTCCGTTAAGGGAGGGTTTCCTAGGGACTTTTGCCGTGGTGTTGACATATTGACTTGTTTGAGATACATATAGTAGTCTAAAATTTCGATGCATATATGCAAAATACTATGATAAAAGAACGACGTATCAATTGAACACATAACATGACCTATGTAAATGTTTTTGTAATTTTTTCCGAATTTTGGTGTCCTTTCTCAACCTTTTTTCTGAAAAACTTCTTTTCAATAATCATTTTGATGATTATATATTGAATAAAGAGTTATTTTTGGAAATTGTCAATGTATCTGATTCATTTGAGCCCTATACATTGTTTTTTTTTAACTTTTTAGCATGATGATCATGAATTTATTGACGTAGAGGCAAACATCGACTTTGTTGAAGCTGTGATTGGCTTCCTCACACTTTCTACGGAGATCATCGCTCGTGTCTATGTGATTGGAGTGATTTTCTTGTTTCAAAATCATCAAGTGTAAATTCCACGTTGAAGTAAACTACTTTTCCTCATTCTCTACTAAATAATGTTTTATTGATTATTTAACTTAAAATAGTTGACTTATAAGTTGTTACTTACAAGAATACGAAAATGCCCTTCTGAAGTAAGTCATGTCCCATGCACCCGTCCATTTAACAGAGAAATGAGATAGAAGTTTACGGGAAGGACAATTACGCAGTAAAAGTTGACATGGGGACGTTGCTACTAAATTGAAACAATAGGCCCTTTTTCAAAGTGACTCCAAACGTTGTGGTCTATTTGTGAAAATAACCCACTAATCAATTTATAATACATGTAGCCCTGTTTGGCAGGATTAAAATTTAAAAATTAACAATTAGTTTTAACTAAACATTTTATGGGGTTCTCAATTTTTTAACCACATATTTCTTCAATTTTTTGAATTTTCACCAAACATGGGCTTAGAATACCATGCATAATATAGAATACTAGAGCAATAAATTTCATTATATCCATACATTTAATCTTATTTGACTTAACTTGCTATATATTTAGTAATTAGTACTAGGCCGACCGAAAAAAAAAACACAATTAATAAGATTTTATTTTCCATTAAACACAAACAAAATTATTAAGGGTGCGTTTCATTACGAGCATTAAATTTGCATGAAAAGAAAATAAATTTTAGGTGATTGTATGAAAACTTTTAATTAAATATGTTTGATTGATTTAATTTTCAACTTAAAAAATATTATACTTGTTCATTTTTTATTGGTGAGTAGATGAGGAGGGGATACGGGAAATAGATAAATATCTGAAAAATAAAAACTATATCTTTCTAAAGAAAATATTATTCTTGTTTTCAATGAAAATATGATTACGTGACCGAACGATAGTAAAATATTTTTCGTGAAAAAAATTGTCAATCAAACAATACGAAATTAAGTGAAAAAAAAAATTTCATGGAAAATATTGATAATCAAATTAGGCTTTTGTCAATAACTTTTCCATTAAAGAGAGACATTGTTGATGTCTCAATTTTAAATATTTGTTATAAAATTACAATTAATATTTAACAACATAAATCAAAATTATGTGAAAGCATAAAACCCTAAATTTAAATAATGTTTTAATTTGAATTTCCTTTATTACAAATCAGAAATTACTATCGGAGCAAAATTCGGTGTCGTTTAGATCAGATCCGGTCATGCATACAGCTAATTTATTAGGGAGTCGATTCGAGCGCTTTAATTAAACCCAGTTTCATCGTCAAGTAGAATGGTCTACAGAGAGCCGGTACCTCTGGTTCTCATGCCAGTAATTGTTGTTTTTGTTGAATTTCTTTCTTTTATTTCTTGTTTTGTGGATTTTGAAGCTTCAACTTTTTTTTTTTTTAGCTGTGAAGTTTTGTACCTATTCTGAAAGTCCTAGTGCTAGTTGGATATACTCAAATAAATTCGTTTTTGTTTGGTTTGAAGTTTGAGTAAATTAATGTAAACTTTTCCAGCTAAAAATTTTATGCAGGTGTGAGTAATGGAATTGGGAACCATAATGATGAACTGATGATTGAAATATGAAAAGATGGCATCTTTATTATAATTTCTGACTTACTAAATGAAGGGAAAACTATGGTATTGTAGAATGGCAGGTGATTTTATTTTGTATGTCAATTATCAGAGAGTTTTACGGTTGGTGTAAAGGAGGCAAGAAAAACTAATTCTTTCCTGAGGGATATCATATGTATCGCATTGGCAGATTGGAAACTATATCAAATGATGTTTTTGCAGATAAAGTCAAGGCATAAGGAGGGAAAATGGAAGTATTAGTTGCAAAAATTAACCACCCTGGTTTAGTTCACACCTTCCTATCAGATGTAATTTAACTGCATGGAAACCAAAATAAAGCACAGTCAAAGTTTATGTTACTGCACAGAATTACAAATAATATAAAATTTTATTGTTGAAAAGGAATAGGTTATATTAAATTTAGTTGTTGCTGTTTGACATATTGATGATCAATTTTCATTATCTTAATTTTAAATCTAGTTCTACTCTTCCTAGCATTAAATGAAGGCTCAGGAGGATATGGGTATTTGCTAGATTCACTTTGGTGGATTGGCATGGTAACTAGTAAGTCTTGCCTTTTTCGGATTCCTTAATTATACCTTTCTAGGAATTAATTCATCTGATAATCTGAAGTAGAGTTGCTTTACAAAATCTTGCAGTGATTATTGGAGAATTTGCCAATTTTGTAGCTTACATTTATGATCCTGCTGTCCTTGTGACACCTCTTGGAGCATTAAGTATAATTTTCAGGTAACTGTACATTGCAGTCTCTTTCCATTCTCTTTTCTCTTCTCCCAATAAAAGAGCCAACTTTAAAACAAGAAAAAGGTCACTTTTCAGATCTGAGTCTTATGCTCCATAACTAATCATAAATAACAGTAGCCTCCTTCTTCTTTCTCTGACAGTGGTGTTTTAGCTCATTTCTTATTGAAAGAGAAATTGCAGAAGTTAGGAATATATGGATACATTTTACTAATAGTGGGTTCTATCATAATTGTGCTAGTGAACATGGCCTTAGTTCCGTGGTAGAAATCTGGGAATTAGCAATACAGCCAGGTGAACATATATACTTTAATAGATGATTTATGATCTATGTCTTTTGGGGTCATATGCGTAGACAATTATCATGGTTTATATTGGCGTTTGTTCTATAATTGGATACTTAACGGTAAGTACTGGTCTTTTCTGTGATTACTTAGATAGATAGATAATCACGTACCAAAAGTCATGTCTTCTTAGCCTAGGGATAAAAATGGCTCGTTACGTTATCGAACAGAAAAATAGACTTCGTTGTTCAGAAAGTGTTGGTTCAGGCAAAAACAAAGAAGGAACCTCTATCTTAGGGTTAAATTATCTAGATTTGTTAATAGATCCCTTAAAAAGGAGCGGTAGTTGCATTAGGGAACATCTTGGTATGAGCCCTAGTTGTTGACAATATGACCTCAATAAGCTTCTAAAAGCTTTGTAGACCATATTTTGCATCCTGCTGAAATGACCACATGCTGGTTCAACTCTCTAATTATGATAAATCACGTTTCTATACTTGTTTTTTCACTTTTAATTTTTAAACGAAGTGAAAAAGTTCTTTTGCATACTGCGGATTTGTTTTGGCTTTTAATAGCTCTAATTGAATATTCTGATTTCCCCGACATCTCCTCAAATGCACATGTAAATACATGCACGCGTGGATATATTTGCACGTGTGTGTGAGGGAGAGTATGTAATCACAAGCACTTTTTTGAGTGCTGTCTATGGAATGGGGAAATGCAAATGAAAAGAGTAAATTGATAAAGAATGGTAATCTTGTTGCTTGTTTGATGGATAAAATGTTTGGTTTTTCGTTGCAGGTTATGAGCATTAAAGCAGAAGGTATTGCTATAAAACTTACAATAGAGGGCTCAAGCCAGTTATCCCGCTTCCAAACGTGGGTGGTTGTCATGGTTGCAGCTAGTTATATAATCACTCAATTAAACTACTTAAAACAAAGTTACTACTTTCTCTCTTTATGATATTCTGTTTCATTCTTTTTAGTCGTTAACTATTTTTTCTATATATAATTTAATTTAAATGTTTTAGTCCATAAATGTGCTTTCACGTCTTGCTTTAGACTTTTCAACATCTAGTTGTTTCACCTCTTTCTTTTTTCTTTATCAAAAGCACTTAAAACAATGTAAAGTAAATGAACTAATCAAATGCATCTATTTGTACGGATAATTGATAATTCTGTTCTTACATTTTAAAATTCAATCCTGATATATATTGAATACATCATACTATTGGTATTGCTAATGTGTGCAGTTTTTTTCTATTATCATTTTCTTCAGATGTGCTGATATTATGATGCCTTGTTGCAATGACAGATATATGGCTGTTTTCTTAATTCAGAGGCAAACATGCTTATAGCACTCAGATAATATTCAGATACACCATCATATATGAATGGAAAGACGCAGCATCTTTTTTCCAGGAAGAGTAGCAAAACTAAATAAGCAATCATCTATGAGCATTACAAATAATTGATTTGACAATTCCAAGAGTTAGATCCATATCCTTGTCTGTGCTTGACATTTCTATTAAAGTCCGAGCAACATAGTTTTTGCCTCTAGCGTTGAGTTCATACTTAGGATTTTTATGTTCTTTTGTTTGTTTCAACATTCTGAATTGAATTTGGCTTTTATTTCCAGGCTTTGGATATATTTAAAACTGCTGTAGTTTCTCCAATCTATTATGCCATGTTCACATCACTTACAATTCTTGTCAGTGCCATAATGTTCAAGGTATCTAAGAATGTTTGTGTCTTTCTACAATATTACAATGTTGCTTTTTTTGTTAAGCTTTACTTTATACTCCACTACTGTAGATTAGATTTTTAATTAATTTCCTACATACCTTAGGATTGTTTAAACCCCTCTAAATAGAGGGTTAACTCTTTGTTTTAAACACTTTGATTATACAAACTATGCTTCTTTCTCTGATTTCTCATCTCTCAATTCTCATAAATTGCTATTTGTGAATTTCTTTTATGAGCTTCAATTTGATATCCGACCTTACTCTTTCCAGTGACTGAATTATATATCACACATTAAATTTTACAAGTACTTGGACAAAATTCATGTGCACATGGTCATCCTAAAAATAATAAAAACTGCACTATCTTACTATCGTTGAATGTTCCGCTCAAATGATTGTTGCAATTTCTGTCCAAATCTATATAAACCCTACGTATATTAGCCCACCCAGTCAGCTCAATTAACACAGTCATAGTGTCAGCCCAAGATATTTCTGCTGATCTGAAAAAGTTTATGCTAATCGTGATTGAAAATACCATAAAATGTTGATCTAAGCCTGTAGTTTTCATAGGTTAGCTTCCTTTTATGGGAGATTCTTTCAAGGCTTTAGTTCTATCACCATCCCCATCCCCATCCCGAGTGTATGGAAAAGGTGATGTTCAATTGGACCCCCTCAACAAAAAAGCCTTCTTATCCGTTGAACAAAAATTGAAACGAGGACCTGGTTTTAAGATACTTCCATCTTTCTAAAGATTTTAATGTTGCTTGTCATGCTTCTGGTGTAGGTATATGTAATATCTTAGGCCAAGAATCTAAATGAGGCTCGATAACAAAAATATTTCATCTATGACGATGAGTTATATGCTATAGTCCAGTTCGTTCATCATTGGCAATATTATTTGTTGCGTAAGGAGTTCATTCCGATAATTAAGCGTCTCTTTATCTCAATTCCTAGTGTAATGTGAGAAAGAAACATATTAAGTTGGTCGAATTCGTACACATTTGTCCTCCAACATGCCAGAGTCGAGAACATTGTTATTGATACTCTTAGGGTGTGTCTGAGAGCGCTTCCGAGAACATTGTTATTGATACTCTTAGGGTGTGTCTGGGAGCGCTTCCTTCACAATTTTAAGCAATTAAATGACCGTTTCCTAAAAGCATAATGGAGCCCATCTTGCAGCAAAATCTGACATTGGCAGAATGAAATACCCAAGAAGCCCATTTGTCACGCAAAATCAATTAAATCTTAAGGGTAGAAACGTCATTTTGTCATTATTGCAGTCCATTATTGCGACTGCAAGTTAGATTATCTTGGAAATTGGTGAGAAGCAACAGTGCAATTTTGGTTTGGCAACGGTTGAAATTTTAATTTTAAGTGCAACCAGACAAGCACTTAGTCATCTCATTACTAAACTTCATTCTATAAGCAACCTTGTGTTAAGTTTCCACAGTTAAAGGATGGCTATGGTAGATGTCCTGACTTTGGTATCTTTCAGGATCTTTTAGACGTCATTCATGTGATCATTTGGTTGAGATAAAACCGTGGCCTTAGTAGATGATCGATTTTATTGACTCTTCCTTAAGAGGATGTCACACGTATTATTTCTTACTGTCGTATTTGTCAAAATAGGAAAGGCACACTATTGGAACACTGGAATGTACATTTTTTGTCTCATTCCTCATCCTCTATGGCGTGACCTTAACAGGCATTTTGTTATAGGTTTGCATGGCATGACCTTAACATGCGTTTTGTTATACGTTTGCTTAAGATTGATAAAATTCATGATTTTATTTTAGTTATAGTGAATAGGTTATCAAGGATGGCACATTTCATTCCACGTTTCAAGTATGATACGTCCTATGTTGCTAAGTTGTTTTTCAAAGAAATTGTTTATCCACATGGGCTCCCAATAAATATTGTGTATCATCATGATGTTAAATTTATTGGTTACTTTTGGAAGACACTTCAGATTGTTTAGGATTACGTCGAAATTTTCTTCAGCTTTCCTTTCCCCAAATGGCCAAATTGAGGTAGTTAACCATAGCCTAGGTAAGTTACTTCGTTTCTTAGATGATGATTAATCGAGAAATATGAATCTTGTATTACTTACTGATGAGTTCACGTACAACATTAATTATGTTAATAGTTGATCAACCGGACATAGCCCATTCAAGGTAGCCCAAGGTTTCTCATTGTGCCAAGGATAACATTGAGAAACAACTTAGGTAGCCATTAGAATTGAATTTAGCGGCTAGAAGTAATTTTTTTTATTTGGAGACCTAGTTAAATGTTGACCAATAGTGTAAGATCATAGAGCAATTTCTTTTATACATGTGCAGATTTTTCCTTGGCTAAATCTTAGAAATATGATTGCAAGATTGATTTAAATATTGAATGTCAATTAACCTAATTAATAATAAACTTTCATTTATTGAAATTAGAAACATTATTTATGATTGTATAATTCTCAATCTAATATTTTATATGATATGTTAGAATATTTATTTTGGCATAATTTAAATCAGATGTTTAATTATATGGCAATAACTTATTAGTAGCAATTATATATTTATTAATATAGTTAATTGGACAATTAGTTGAATGATTGACTACACTCTATATGGAAAAACGCGTGGTATTAATAAGGAAATGAATGTTTGTACCAAAATAGATAATTGAGTCAAACCTTAGAAACCTCTATTTATACCCCTCTCATATCATAAAAAATCGTGCGCAGATCAATTGGAGGAGCATCTACCTTCCACGTTTAATTCCCGGGTTCGATTCTACTTATCAAAAAAAAAAATACCCCTCTCATATCACTTACACACTCACACACACACACACCACAAATATGCTTGTACTTTACACCTTTCTTTCTTTTAACTCATTTTCTACATACATTTTCACATTACAAATTTTAGTACGCACGACACATCCAAGGAATTTTGGAGTGAAAGTCTAACCCAGATGATTTTCTCGATTTATTTTGATCTTCTTCCATACAACGGTAAGTGTAGTAGTACGTATTGTTCTTTCATTATTTGAATTACGAAAATTTAGGTTATTAATATGATGATACGGAAATCCAAGTTATGATTATGATACGGATCTTATATGTGTAAGTTCAAAGGATTGGAGTTTAGTAGTGCTATGCACGAGAATTATAACCATGAAGTTCGGATTTTAATTCTCTATCTCCATATGTATGTTATGATTTTTCGTATTTAAATATGAGATGAAATTTGTGATTACTCATTTAACGAGATTTATGTCTTACACGTATATGTCAAACCTTTTATAGGTAACTAAAAAGGTGGGTTCGAGGTGATTGGAGGTGGTGGATTGTGTTTGCATGGGTGAAAAATGAATAATAAATTATATAGTTAAGGATTTTAATAATGTTCATTGTATTTATCTTAAAACTAATTTTAAATTCTCGTATGTTAAGAAAATGTTTTTTTTTTTATTATGAAAACACTCTTTTATGATACATGTATAATGATTTCAAAAGTAAAATTTGAATCGTTACACCAAGCATTTGATCTTATTCTTTTGCTTACTAATTTTCTTCATGCGGCTTCTTCTCGAGCTTTTGCATACCATATTTGTGAGTTGAATGAAGGAATTTTATAAGTAATGACCACTACAAACTTGCAGATGATTCATACCGTAGGCATAAAAAATTTAATGTTTGGCAATTATGTAACTATTCGAGTTGCTTCAGAACGTTTTCCTTAGCATGCCGTCAAAAACTGCTTGAAGCATTCCCATTTCCCCTAGATGTCTGTGTTTTGCCTGTCTGAGACCCTTTTTGCTCAAATTCTCAATTGATGAAAGTTTTTGCCGGTTCAGTTGAACTGTAAAAAGAGAATTGGAGGAATCATTTTCAGTTTCTACTAGGGGTAAGCATATGTATTCTAGCATCAGGACGAGTGACTGATGTATTCTCTATTGGGAAATATGTTCACTAGTAATCAGGAACTTCATCCAACTATGATATCAGATGATCATGTAATTTCGAAGCATGTTTGGCTAACCCTTCAAAAAATTAAAAGTACCATTTTGAAAAGTAAGCAATGAATTTGCTTCTACTTTCTCTTTGGCAAAATAAAGTAATTTTTAAGCTTAGACATGTTTGGCTAAGCATAAATTTACTTTTAAGCACTATTATCTTTTTTAAGGCTTTACCAAATGTGCTCTTATTCACTTAAAGAAAAAAAAAAAAAAAAAAAACGACTCCTAAAAAAATTTGATCTTCCATCTTTATGTTTTTTTTATTGATATGGTGGCATGAATTTAGTACAGTATCGTATACATTACCCATTCTCGTTGTTATTGTTTTTGGTACTACTATCATTATAAGTTGTAAATCAAACCATAGCACGTGGATTTTAAAGTGAGAATATTTGACTACCATAAATCTATTGATACTGTGCAGATCTTGCAAATGGTGAAATATGGAAACAAAAAGACAACGGGGAATTGTACCCTGAATTTGTGGCAATTATTTGGCAAGACCATTTTAAGTAAGGGAACGGAACTTGAACGATCTTGTCCCTTAAAGCTTTCTTCTAATTGTTTGTTTGGAAGAGGTTATTTGAATGAAAAATGATTTTTTTTAAGAGTGAGCGGTTAAAAAACAAGGAAAAATTATGGAGTCACATGCAAAATTTGTTAAGACTTGAGATTTTTAGTTGTTCTAGATTATTCTGTTCCAACAATTCCTATTATGTAGGAGTGTTTGTTTTTATCTTTGACTCATTCTTTTACCACGTTATTAATTAGAGTAAAACGTGGGCTGCACTTTTATTTTCTTCTGTTAACCTTTGTATGACTATTTATAAGCCAAAGTTATTATCAATTAAAATATGAAGTTCTTTCCAGATTGTTTGAGTTTGTTATTTGTTCTCAACATTTTGGTATCAGAGCCAACTCCAGGCTTGAAGAAACAAAGCTGCAGTCTTTGTGAAATTGCAGTAGCAAGAGAGATGATGACTGAATGGGCTTTTGTGCAACCTGCTATTCCTCGCTTTGATGGTCATTATGATAATTGTAGCATGTTGATGGAAAACTTTTTAAGATCCAAAGAGTATTGGAGGCTTGTGGAAATTGGTTATGTTGAACCAGAGAGTGGAGCGGTACTGACAGAGGCGCAACAGAAGAGGCTTGATAAAATGAAGTTGAAAGATATGAAAGTGAAAAATTATTTGTTTCAAGCCATTGATCGAACTATTCTTGAAACCATCCTTCAAAAGAACACATCCAAACAGATATGGGATTCCATGAAGAAGAAGTACCAAGGAAATGAAAGGGTGAAACGATCCATACTTCAAACTCTTCGCAAAGAGTTTGAAACTCTTGAGATGAAATCTGGTGAGGGTGTCTCTGACTATTTCTCAAGACTGATGAATGTTGCCAATAAGATGAGGGTTCATGGTGAACATATGCAAGATGTTACAATATAGAAAAGATACTTCGATCGTTGAGTGACAAATTCAATTATATTGTTTGCTCTATTGAAGAATCTAAGGATATTGATCGCCTATCAATTGATGAACTGCAAAGTTCCTTAATTGTCCATGAGCAGAAATTTCATAAGAACAAATGGGAGAAGTAGGCCCTGAAAGTCACTTGTGAAGAAAGAACATGAGGAAGAGACCGCAGTTGTGGATCCGTGCTAGGAAGAGGCAGAGGCAGAGGCAGAGGCAGAGGAAGAGGATGCCAAACTTTCAACAAAGCTGTTGTAGAGTGCTACAAGTGTCACAAACTTGGACACTACCAATATGAGTGCCCAAGTTGGGAAAAAGAGGCCAATTATGCTGAACTTGAGGATGAAGAAGTGATGCTGTTAATGTGTTATGTTGAGGAGAAAGAAGCTAAAAAGGTGGACGTTGGTTCTTAGATTCAAGTTGTAGCAATCATATGTGTAGAGATAAAACTATTTCTTGTGACTTTGATGAAAGCTTCAGGCAAATTGTAAAGTTGGGAAACGACTCCAAAATGACAGTGATGGGGAAGGTTAATGTAAAGTTAAAAGTTAACGGATTCAATCATGTAGTAACTGAGGTGTGTTTTTGTTTGAAAAACAATTTACTGAGTATTGGGTAGATGCAGGAGAAAGGTGTAGCAATTCTTATCGAGCACAACAAGTGTAAGATCTATCATCCGAAGAAGGGCTTAATCATTCAAGCAGAGATGTCCTCCAATAGAATGTTTATCTTGTTAGCTGCATCACAACCGAAGAAAATCTGTTTGTCTTTATACAGCTACACAAGATATATCACATCTTTGCACTACATATATGGACATTTGAGTCACAAAGGCTTGCGGACTCTTCAACAAAAGAAGATGGTACATGGACACCACAATTTGAAGCCATAACAGTAGTGTGCACTGCTTGCATGATTGGAAAACATTATAGAGATGCAATTCCAAAGAAGAGCACTTGGAGAGATGCTTAAAAACTTCAACTCATTCATGCTAACATTTTTGGCCCCATCACACCTATCTTAAACAGCAAAAGGAGGTATTTAATTAGTTTCATTGATGATTATAGTCGAAAGACATGAATTTACTTCTTGGTTGAAAATTTGAAGCTTTGATTATATTCAAACATTATAAAAGATGTGTTGAGAAAGAATAAGGTTCCTACATTAAGTGCTTGCGAACCGATCGTGGGGGTGAGTTCACTTCACAAGAACTCAATGACTTTTGAAAAGAAAATGACATCAAAAGGCAATTGACAACAGCTTATACTCCGCAATAAAATGAAGTCACAGAGAATCGAGCCATCATGAATATGGTTCTTATGCTTTCAGAGAAGAAGATTCCAAAGACTTTTTGGCCAAAAGCTGTGAATTGGGCACCGCATATTCTAAATCGAAGTCCTACTTTAGCAGTGAAGAACATTACTCTAGAGGAAGCATGGAGTGGAGTAAAGCCTTCACTAGAATATTTTCGAGTGTTTGGTTGTATCTCACATGTCCATGTACCTAATGTTAAAAGAACCAAGTTGGAAGACAAGAGTTTTACTTGCACGTTGCTTGGAGTTAGTGAAGAGTCTAAAGCATATAGACTCTATGGTCCAATAGCCAAAAAGATTGTAGTTAGTAGGGATGTAATTTTTGAGGAGAACAAATCCTGGGATTGGGATAAGAGTCATGAGGAACGTGTGGTAGCTGCATTGGATTGGGGGGATAATGAGGAAGACGTAGTAGTGAATGATAAGGTGGAGAATGATGACGGTAGCAGCAGTGCAAGAGATGATGTTATTTCAAATGCAACGAATGAAGAGAGTTCATCTAGCTCAAATGAAAGGAAAGTTAGAAGGCCGCCATATTGGATGAGAGATTATGACACGGGTTAGGGCTTATGCAAAGAAGAAAATGAGGCTAATCTTGCATTATTTACATCTGCAAATCCATTTTATTTTGAAGAGGCCGTCAAAAGTGCAAAGTGGAGAGCTGCCATGGATTCTGAAATAAATGCCATTGAGAAGAATGATACTTGGGTGCTAACTGATTTACCTGAAGGAGCAAAGAAGATCGGTGTTAAGTGGGTTTACAAAACAAATCTTAATGAACTTAGAAAAGTGGACAAGTACAAGGCACTCATTGTGGCAAAAGGCTATGCGGAACAACATGGAGTTAATTATACAGAGGTTTTTGTGCATGTGGCAAGGATGGATACAGGTTGAATTATTATTGCACTTGCAGCTCAAAAAGGTTGGACAATTTACCAACTAGATGTGAAATCGACCTTTCTTCATGGGAAGCTGAGTGGAGAGGTGTTTGTTAAGCAACCAAGGGGCTATGAACAGATAGACAATCCACAAAAAAAGTATATAAGTTGAAAAAAGCCTTGTACGGACTCAAACAAGCTCCACGAGCTTGGTTTAGTCGTATAGAAGCACACTTTCTGAATGAAGGTTTTGAGAAGTGTCATAGTGAGCACATAGTACCATTCTCTTTACGTATTGTCACATTCACGGAGATTTCAATGTTTTTGTCTTCAATTACCCGACACAGAGATTGGAACGTGCGAGTTAAATGTTGAACTTCTTCGAGTGCTGTAGAGTTGTTTGAGTTAACGGTAACGGTACTTGATGATTCGTCGCTTGACTCTCCTTCATCAACCCATTCCCAGTACCTACACTTAGCATTGCAGCAATTGAACAATTTCCCATTGTTCTTAGTCTTTCTTTCAACCTCGAAGCACTTCACGAAATCGTGTCTACACCAAGGGCAATGTCGTTTCTTCAGGCAATCCGCAAAAAAAATATCCCTTCTCTCTACAGCTATGGCAGATTCCAGCATTCTTTCCTGTCATTCTAACACACATAACATTTCAAATCATAATGAGCAACACACATAACCAGAATTTCGAAACCTGCTAACTTCCGAATGAAGATGAAATTAAAATTAAAATTTGGTTTTCAACCAACATATTAGTAATCAATAAACATATTTATTCAAATCATAATGAGCAAATAGCATTTCGAAACTTGTTAACTTCGGAGGAGATTTTAGCCTTCACATGCAAGAACCCAAATAAGCTGCATTCGACCGAACTGAGATTTTAGCCTTCACATACTTGATATGGTTTACGCTCTCCTTCCACGGATTTCAAATTTTGGAGGTACCATTTGCTTTGACTTCGACCGTTAGTAGTTTTTGGGGGATTTCGAGTTCTCAAGATTCGGGCGATTTTAAGTGATATGGGTTATTAGATTTCTTGAGTATTGTTTCCATCACCGTCGACAGAGCTGAAGATTTGGTGATAAAACTGATATAGTTTTGAAGGCGATTTCGTCGAAGGTTTTGGGTTTCTCGCACTTCACATAGAATTGGAGAACGAGGAAGTGATTCAACGTTATTTGATTTGGGGCCTTTTAAATTTTGGGCCGGGTCAATGTTTTGGGCCGGGTTGCCACGTCACCGTGTAACCCACCGGGTACGTGTAGCGGATCATATAAAAAATCTTAATCATTCTTTGTGTTTGTATCTTTTTCGCGCCATTTTTGGGTCGCTAACAATTAAAAAGGGAAATCAGACGATTGTGTAAGGAACAAACCTCTTGAGACAAAGTCCTAAAAATGTGTGTTTTTATTGGCGAAGATTTACAATCGGAGACGAACAAAATGCCTCCAAGGGGCGCAAGCACATGAGTACTAAAAGAAGGAAATTAAAGTTACACTAAGAAATTGAAATTACATATTCTCTGTTGAGAGTTTTTTATTCGGGTGTCCTTTTCTCTATGTCTCTTCTTCCTTTTATACCGCTCTAATGGTTTTCTTCGTGGTAAACCGTTTGGAAACTGCTTGACTAATCCGTAACTGCCCACTTCCTTCATGGTGGCTGAGCAATAGTGGAACTGCCATATCTAACTGTTGCCATCATGTTGTCGTTCAACTGCTCCCAACTGGGCTCCTAGAATTGTGGATCGTGACGAAAGTGCTCGATATCCGTTTCAATAACCGTCGTTCTGAGTAAATACAATGTCGACGTAGCTACAACCTTGGGCAATTCGAAGGTCTGGGCGATAATAGATTCGTCGCTTTGGGCGACAGTAGGGTATTCCATCTGCGTAGATTCTGGGCGTCGCGCATGCTTGGGCGATGCCATTACCAAATTAGCGGGCTTTTACTTCGCCAATACTCCAACTTGGGCCTTTGTCCTGATTTCTCCAATTGAGCTTCACTCCTTGGGCCATTCGGACTGGACTGCACTTTTAGTGAGTCAACAATTACTCCCCAATATGGCAGAATTAATACCGATTATTAATTTTTGCCATATTCACTTTGCTCCAGCGACATTTTAATTCCCAAGGATTTCAATCATCATTTCTTTCTACTTGCATGAAAAAGTGCAACGCTACAAAAACCCTTATAAACCCAAACGACACGCCATTTCACAGTACCATTAAACCACGTCTCTGCATTCTGCATTCCTTCCTCGTTATTTTCACTATTCATCTTCTTGCTTCTTTGCTAAGTTTCTCAGGCCAACTCCAACAAGCTTGTATCTTGTATCCAATGGCGTATTCACAAACTCAATCTGACGGCGCCTTCAGTTTTGAGGATTTCCAAAACCTTCTCGCTAAGCCGTACGTAAATTCAAATCCTCTTACACATATTAAACATGACCTTAATGAGTTCTATCCAGACCCATCTTTTATTGATGTTGAATCGATTGGAAAGGCGGCGGTGGGTCAGCTATTCCCTTGCACTGGACTTCTTCCTTTTCTGGACTCTCTACTATTGAAGCCAATCCGCGAGAAAGGTATTAGCACTTGGCCCAAAACTGATCCTAGTTTTCGAAGATGACATGTACGTATGATAAATCACGGCCCCACCAAAGCACTTTTTGATCGTGTTAAAATTTTAGATTTATTAGAAATCGTTCTTCACCCTCCTATTTATGACCCATTGCTTTTTTCAATCGCCCTAAGTTTCTGGTCGTCTGAATATAACACTTTCATTTTTCCCCTTGGCCCGATGTCCATTACCTTAAGGGATGTTGGGGCTTCAGTGAATCTTCCACCTTTGGGCGACACCATCTCCCCTAACATTTTGATTTCTGGTGTTGCCCCAAAATTTGACAAAAAGATAGCTGAGTCCTATTCAAGCATGCAAATTCATTATAATACCTTGGTCTCTGAGTCTAGCTATGCTGAGCGTGTAACTTTCCTTCAGGTCTGGCTTTGTAAGTATGTTCTTTGTGTTCCCAGTCTGAAACCTTTCATGAGCTATTTGCCTCTGTCCCATGAATTAGCTCGAGGCAGACCCTTAAATCTGTGTTCCTTCTTTTTGGGCGCCTTTTATAGAGGTATGGCATCTCTCCAATTCCAGCTGAGGAATGGTGCATCTCCTACTGACAGTGGGCCTTTATGGCTTGCTCAATTGTGGTTGAGATCCTATTTCCCACAACTTGGCGTTCCGCCATCCCCTCCTCGCGAGGTCAGTTGCTATGAGCTATTCATTCATCAACTAAGCCATGTAAATATGTCTAGTATGGATGTTTTTACATTCTTTTATACTTTGAATTCGACACATTCCTTCTTCCCTTTTTTTCCTCATCAAATCCCCCTTTACGTACGGCCTCCTTCTACTCTAGTCGAAGCAGACAAATTCTTATATGTTTGGGTTCAGTTTTTGGTGGGAAGAGAGTTATTTCATGACATTGTCATGGGGACAAATGCCAAGGCGGGGGTTGAGATATATGCACCCCAGTTTTTTGCTCTCCAACTTTGTTTTGGCCAAATGTGGCCCGTTCCTCCTTGTTATTCTAGGAATTTGATAGAGCGTCTTTACACCATCAATAAAACTGAGGCACAAGCCATTGATGCCCATAATAATCTTCTGACTGAAGGCTTTGCCTATGCCCCTTTCAATTTTACTGCTATCACACACTCCTTTATGACCAGTTGTGGTCGTTTGTGAAGAACAGATTGTTCCCTACTGATGTCAATCGTGCCTTCCATCTGCTAGATAGAGTGGATCCCCTTTCTATTTCTCCCATTCCTACTATCCCTTTATCTAGCGAGAATCCTACATCGCCTGTTCGCACCAAACGCCCTACTCCTCCATCAATTTTCCAAAGGCTACCATATCCAAAGGTACTTCCAGTCGTAAGCGAGCAGCTCCATCTTCCCTAATTTTGTAGGACGACGATGATGATGATGATGCCCCCCTTATCCTTAGGAGAAAGGTAATTGGGTTTACGTTATTTCATAAGAATTTTCTCTCTACGTGTTAATAACTCACCTGGATTTTTTCAGAAGACCTCGACTTCTCATTCAAAGGCTCCAGTTTTGACAACCCCCATTTCGTCGCCATCTGTTGAGGCTGTTTTGCCCGAATCGGATGATGGATGAGCTATTTTGATAGATAAATCCTTAGTCCTGGTATCTCCATTACTTCCAGTAGGAACATCACCTTCTTCCCATGACGTTGACCCCCCAAGTGTAGAACCAGAAGGTAATATGTATGTTTTGGTGTCTTGCTTCTACTTGTGCTACTGGCTCCTAATTTGTTGCCTTTTGAGTTATGTAGGGATTCCCGTGGTCATGTCAAGTGTGGCAGAATCCTCACACCTGGGTAAGAGGAAATCTCCACAAGTGGTTGAAACGACAGGTGATGTGCTGGACCTCGTAACATTGTTTACAAGGTAGCCTATTGCATTGGCCTCGTTTTTACTCTGTGTTTCGTGGCAAAAGTCCTTAATGCTGGCGTCTTTCTTCGCAGGATGCTGATGATATTATACGGTCCATCCAAGATCTATTTACCTCCTGGGAACAAACAAAAACATCTCGCCCTGGTTCGATTAGTCATTCTTCTGCGCCATCTTCTGTTCTTTTGGACGATCATATGAAATCTCTTAAACAATCGTTTCTTGAATATGTTTCTTTCATGAATGTGGAAATAGGCCGCACCAGTGCTCTTGAGTGAGCATCTGACTAATAAATGTTGGACGATCTTCCTCTTCACCACCAATATTCACCTTGATCAGGGGGTTCTGTGCTTGAGCGTATCCAGGTTTGGCGATCCTCATTGTTTCATCGTTCATACTTCTTGTAAGCGTTTCCTCCTCCAAACAATATACTTTATTAACTCCTTGGCGAATAGTCGGCTCTATCTCGAGCACTGCTAATTTGTCTCCCAATGCTTTTAGTGCTGCTTTTTCTTTCATCACGTTCTTACATTCTTCACTGAAAGCCATCAATTTAGCTTTAAAGGCCTGAATGTCAGTCATTTGACTCTGTTGTTGAGAACTCATTTAAAGTTCTTTGATTAGCCTTTTGCCAATCATTGGCTCTTCCAACGCCACTATGTTTGGCCTCATTTAACTGAACATTTCGGTAAGCGCATCGATTGAAAATGGCTCATCGCTTTGTGCGACAATTTGGGTTTCGTCCCCGTCTTGGACTACTCTAACAGGCCCATAATTCCCTTTGTACATAAACCTTTCTACTGAGTTTGCTTCAGCCATGAAAGGCCTATGATCTGCCTGCACCACTTCTGCTTCGCCTTTATCATTCCAGAAAACCAAGTATTGGTGGAGCGATGAAGGTATACATCGACTTCCATAGATCCAGTCCCTTCTGAGTATTACGTTGTAACTAGTGAGACCGTCTATTACAAAAAAGATTGTAGCTCTGGTGGTTGGTCCTACAGTTATGTCAAGTGGTATAACTCCTTTAGCCGAAGTAGTTTCCTCGTTAAAACTCGTCAGGATAACTTCTGTTGGAATCATATCACTCTCGGTCTTGGCCACTTTCCTCATCATTCTGGACGGAATAATGTTTATAGCCACCCTATTATCAATGAGTACCTTTGCCATAGGCATTCCATTGACTAAAGTCTTCACATACAACGGCCTCAAGTGTTTGGTTAACCTCATGGCCGGCCTTTTGAATATAACTTTCTCAGTTGCGTCTATCTCTACTTCTTGTTTGTCATATGTTGAATTACTTTTTTGGGATAAATCTACGTGTAGCATGTCGCACTAGACTCTTTCTTCCCGGACCTTTTCATTCCCCTTTTCTAATGCTTCTTCTCTAGTTACCCAGCCCGTGGAGAGAGACATTATTCTCGAAGGTGATCCGTACTTTTCAGAGCGAGACACCCTCTTTTTCTTCTTGGGCGTCCTGTACAGCACATAAAAATCGAAAGAACGCCCAGATGGTTCTCCCAACAAGTCTACTTCGCGAACTCCCTCTTGGTGTAATTGCTTCAACAAAGTGTTGCGCGACACTCCTCTTTTCCTCCTTTCTGCCTTCAGATCAATTTCTTCTTCAATATCGGTCATGCCATTATCTTCTTCCCCATCGTCTGCCTTCTTAGAAGTTTGGCCTTCATCACATTCGAACACACATGTTTCTTCTTCGTTATCCTCCCCTCCTTCTTCTTGTTTTCTTTTACTCTTGAACTCATCAGCTAGTAAATAATTATTAGCCAGGACATGAGGTAACGTATCGAGTTGGATCGTAAGAGGTTGGTCCAGATCTTCTTCATTCCTTTTATCTCGCTCAAACCTCGACCTTCCGGATGAACTCTCTGGCAACTCCCCCATTGATTCACCTGTGCCAGTTCTCTTCACTGTCTTCGAGGACATTTTGATCGGTCACTTTGGGAAGTTTAGGAGCCTTAGGACGTGGTAATCCATGTTGTTGCCTCATCATTCTTCTATAATTGCGCTGAAAACGCCTCTGTTGCGTTCTGATCATCTCGTTGAAAGGTACTACCCTTCCTGCATTATACTGGAATGAATGCCATACATTTGGTTGGTGAGGCTGTGGCTTGAACGTTCTCCCCTGATTGGTCGGCCTAAACCGTTTCTCTAAAGGCGGTTCTCTATATAACAACGTACCTCGCCTTCTAAAAGGCTGAACGTTTGGGATAAAATCAGGGCGATGGTGATGCTGCTATATCTTTGGCGGTTTTGCCTTTATTCCCACTCCTTCTTTACACCTTGCACACAAGACGTCTTCATCCTTTTTAGGTTCCTTCCCTTTGATATGCTCAAAAACGTTGGGATGAGGCCTGTGATCTTCCTCCCCATAATCAATCACCAATTTGAATTTTGGTAACTTGTCTTCGAAGCCGGTTGTCACCATATTCATCCCTAGTGGTTGTGGGAACGGGTTTTCATCCACTGCCATTTTCTTCTTTTCTTCGAACGTGATCCGTCCTGATTCAATAGCATCCTATAACACATGATGAAAAACCAAGCAATAATTAGTCATATGTGACCATGCATTATGCCATTTACAATATTTTTTACCCTTGATTTGCTCTGGGTCTGGCAATTTATGCTTATCGCTCAACTTTATTTGCTTGTCCTTATACAACTTATCGAATATAAGGTCAGCTTTAATAACATCAAATGAAAATGTCCTAGCCTTTTTGTTTTCACTTTTTACAGGTTCATCTTTGCCCAACGCTCTAGGTTTAGCCATTATGGGACAAGCATATGCATCTCCTTTAACTAACTCGGCCAAACATATTTCAGCTTGATCGTAATATTCATCGTTGACGGCATGAACATTGAAGTTTGGGTCTTTATAATAAGTTACTTTACTAGAATTCTTCATCTATTCCTCCTCTCTTATTAATCGTTCATATCTGATTACATTCGCGCTGAGTTGGAACAAATCCGGGAACTCCCTATCCTGGAATTTCTTCTTTAAATCGAAGCTCAAACAGTTTTGTGCGATTTTAACAAATTCCTTTTCAGGCAGAGGTACAAAACATTTTCTCCTGGCTGTTTTGAACCTTTGAAGGAAACCTTCTGCCCATTCATTGGGCATTTGACGTAAATTCGTCAAATCGGCCAAAGTGACTTCAGACTCAATTTTATAAAATTGAGCATGAAATAACTGCTCCATTTGTTGCCATGTTTAAACGGAATTTGCTGGCAGATTAATGAACCAAGAAAAGCTACTCCCGTTAACGAACTAGAGAACAACCTCAATTTATGATAATCATTCACTTCACCACTTTGCAGCGTGAATCACTCCACATGCTCTAGGATAGACACTTCTCCCAAACCAGTGAATACTGAAAATTCTGGCACTTTGTACCCCCTGGACTGGGATATGCTTGGTCTATCCAATCAGGATATGACTTTGTGTAGGTCGGCCTAATGACAGGACGTACTCCAACAGCCATTTGATCTTGCACAATTTCCATTATTTAATTCATCAATGTGACGTTAGGATCATATGGAATCCCTACTGGTTGATTTACGTGAGACCTGACAATTAGCCCTTGGTTGGCGGCAAAAGTGCCATTATTTGGGCTATTATGGCAATTGAATTGATTACTTAACCCATCATTAGCACGTAGGGTGTTTTGTCCATTATCCTGGCCATTATCTCTTACGCTTGAATTATTCCCCATATTTGTAACCACGTTATCACCATTCAAATTTGACGTTCCAGCCCACCTTGTTTGAGGTAGATTGACCGAAAGGTGGTTTTAAACTTTGACCTGGTGGGTTCAAACCAGAGAAATTGTGTGGCGAAGTATGTCCTACTGTCATCCTAGTTTGAAAGTGACTCTCTATGGGTGCAACATGTTGACATATTTGGCCTTCTAACTTGTTCATGATTTCGTTTAATGTACTCAGTTGTTTAGCCATATTGTCATAGTGTACGTTCCCATTTTGAACGAATTTTTCCATATTATGAACATTTCATAAGTTTACATGTTCAACGATATCTTGCGTGAGTTCCCCAAGCAATGCACGCATGGTGCGATGACTTAACTCTGTTATTGGTTCGTAACGATTGTGACTGCTTTAACTCTGTCCATCTGTTCGTGGAGAGTTTTGATGTTCCTCATATCGTTCGATTACAGACTGGACTACTCCTTGACCCGTTGGTTCCTTATCAGAACTTTTATGAGGCATAATGTTTTGCTTTTTGTATCTTCACTTACCAAACACCAATTGTCCCACTGGGCGTGCCAAATTGTTTCGCGTCGTTTTTTGGTCGTTAACAATTAAAAAGGGAAATCAGACGATTGTGTAAGAAACAAACCTCTTGAGACAAAATCTCAAAAATGGGTGTTTTTATTGGCGAAGATTTATAATCGGAGACGAACAAAATGCCTCCAAGGGGCGCAAGCACATGAGTGCTAAAATAAGGAAATTAAAGTTACACGAAGAAATTGAAATTACATATTCTCTGTTGAGAGTTTTTTATTCGGATGTCATTTTCTCTATGTCTCTTCTTCCTTTTATACCGCTCTAATGGTTTTCTTCGTGGTAAACCGTTTGGAAACTGCTTGATTAATCCATAACTACCCACTTCCTTCATGGTGGCTGAGCAATCGTGGAACTGTCATATCTAACTGTTGCCATCATGTTGTTGTCTTTCAACTGCTCCCAACTGGGCTCCTAGAATTGTGGATCGTGACGAAAGTGCTCGATATCCGTTTCAATAACCGTCGTTCTGAGTAAATATAATGTCTGACGTGGCTACAACCTTGGACGATTCGTAGGTCTGGGCGATAATAGATTCGTCGCTTTGGGCGACAGTAGGGTATTCCGTCCGCGCAGATTATGGGCGTCGCGCAAGCTTGGGCGATGTCATTACCAAATTAGCGGGCTTTTACTTCGCCAGTACTCCAACTTGGGTCTTTGTCCTGATTTCTCCAATTGGGCTTCACTCCTTGGACCATTCGGACTAGACTGTACTTTTAGTGAGTCAACAGTATCAACTCTAAAGATAGAACCACGCTTTATTTGTTTCTGTAAATTTTTGCCCCTTAAATGTTTAAAATTGCCATTCTTCACAAAAGACGAAATGATGAAAAAAAAATCCGCTTTGTATTTGATTATATATATACACACACACGGTTTTTTTTTTTTATTGTGAAAAGCAAGATCTTATTCATTGTTGACATATCTTGTAGACGTTGGTAGATTACTGCAAATTGAAGCTTTTTATATTTTATCCTTTGTTTGGTACACATTATTTTTTTCATTATCATTTTTCTACTCATTTTAAACAACACACTCTTCAATAAAATAATATTTTTAATCACATCAATAACTTTTCATTCTTTTTCAAACACACATTATCTATCAACCTACTATTCCAAAATACATTCTTTTCAAAATAATGTGTCTCAAACACACCTTTAATACTAGAATTTCTGTTGGTTTTTGTTTTGATACAATTATTTTGTTTTGCATTTAAAAAGACAAAAGTTACTTTTTTTTAATATATTTGAACAATTTTTCAAAAGTGTTTTGTACAGTTAGAATAGTTTTTAGAGAGAGCTAATCCAAATTAGCTCATCAAGAAATTGTTTTACAGGAAGCAGAAGTCCTGCTGAACATGCAAGGAAACAAACTTTCGGCCCAAAAGATATTACCACGACCATTTACGTTTTCCGATGGGTGTTGCCCTTGCTCCACGTAGAGTGAAGTGTCAGATGCGACAAAAGATGGTTAACGGGTGAAAAAAAAATTGAAGTAATTTTTATTATTTTGTTTTTTAAAATGTTTATATATTATTTATTGTTATGTATCAACTGTTGTAACTATATCGAGTCAGATGAAAATGGCCACACCGTATTGATGAACGAGTGCAAAAGGAATATGATTCAATTTCATTAATCTAAATGATTCATCTTCGTAAGAAGTACCGGATAAAATTAGAGGGAGGCAAACGGGTCGAGTTGCTCGTGGGTTTAACATGTGCCAATGAGCCAGCTCATCTTAAGCTCTTTTTTTTTTTTAGCTTAATCTTTAATTTCTTAAAGAAAAAACACGCATTTAGAATTGTGGGCCTGCTCGCATGGGCGGACCCGAGAGGGTCCTGGGAGCGCGTGAACTTTTGAGATTTTTTAATTTATAAAATCATGTTTGGTATCGATTAAAATCTAAATTTTAATTTAAATCAAAGTTAACAATTAATTTTAATAACATATTTCATGGAATCCATAACTGTTTTAACTTTTATCAAAATTTACTAAAAATTTAATTTTAATCTCCACAAAACATAAGCAAAATCACAATCAATTTGAATTTCGATAATATGCTAATTTTAAAAAAATTTGACAATCGTACGTTAATCGAATTTACAAATTGATTATGTCATCTTAAAACTTATTTCGAGAATTACATTATAAGCATATCGAATAGTCCAAATAGATATAAAAAATAGTTAAACATATGCTAAATGTGAGTTTTAAAAAAAATGCGTCTAATTCGCATTTTTTTTAAAAAATTCAATTATTTCATTAATATTTATTATTTTTGCAATACAAATTTTTCAATATAATTTTCATCATTTTATTAGAAAATTTTATATGGAATATGACATTAAAAATTTTCGAAATTTTACATCCGAAAAAGTCATATCTCATGTAAATTCTCGGATGTAAAATTACATGAAGTATGATTTTTTTTTTTACGTAAAACTTTTACTGTAAAATTTCTCACAACTTATTTGCAAGTTTGATTGCCCATAACTTTAATGTTACGCGTTTGCCTTGTTTGCTTGGGTTCTCTTGCCCATACGAGTCAAATGGTTGAGCCTTCTTCGTGAACACGAGCCAAGCTTGACTCAACTCTTCTTTGGAGCCTTGTTGAATCGAGCTGGGTGTCTAGGATCGAGATTGCTCGATTTGACCCGTTGTCACCCATACAAAACGCACACTTTGGAGAGGAATATACTTTACAGGAATTTCCGTCCAGTTCCAAATTCCCTAAACGACCCCACTCAACACCACATGACGCATAGCCAATTAAACACTGCAGCGAATTCATATGCATATATATTTTCGCCAATAGGGTTTCAGATTTTCCATAAATGTACACACAGAGAATCATATTTGAATATATGATTTTGAGTTTTGGAATTAGTATAAATTGAGCTGCAGATGATAATTGAATTCCCCTTGATACTAATCAGATATTACTATCGGAACAAAATCCCAGGATTTGGTATCGCTTGGATCGGGTCGGGTCATGTATACAGCTAATTTGATAGGGTTCGTATTGGCTTTCGGGTCTAGCGCTTTCATCGGATCCAGTTTCATCATCAAGAAAAAGGGCTTACAGAGAGCTGGTGCCTCCGGCTCTCGTGCCAGTAAGTGTTCTTTTTTATTTATTGAATTTATTTTCCTTGTTTTGTAAATTTTGAAGCTTGAACTGTTGTTGTAGCTGTGAAGATTTGTACCTATTCTGAAAATCTTCGTGTAGTTTCTTTTTTTTTTTTTTAAATAGCTTTTATTTTACACTGCTAGTTGGATTTTTTAGAGAAAAAGTAAGATTTTTTTTGCTTGAAGTCTGCTTAAATAAATGTACAAGTTTCCAGCTAGCAAATTATACTCAGGAGTACTGGAATTGGGAACCATAATGATTAACTGATGATTAAAATATGAAAAGAGGATAGAATACTTTAAGGGTCCGTTTGATTGCAAGGGTGGAAAATGGGTGGAAAGAAAATGAATTCCAGGGAAAATATTGTCTAGAACTTTTTTTCCAGGGAATTGTTAAATAAGTGTGTTTGATTGATATAATTTTCCACCTGGAAAATTTTTAAAGTTGGTGTTCGTTTGACTTTGTTTTACATAAAAATTGTTCATTAAAGTGATAATTATTTCTACCAATAGGTCTAAAATTTGTTCCAATTGTAAAAGAAAAAATTTGAAAAAAAAAATTTGAATTTTTTTTTACCATACCGAATATCATTCGTTTGACTTTGTTTTGTATGAAAGTTGTCAATAAAAGTGAATTTTTTTTTACCATTGTATCTAGAATTTGTTCTCATTGCCAAAAAAAAAAAAAAAAGGTGGAAAATATTTTCACACCAAATAGGTGGGAAAACAAAATCAAGCTTTTGTGCATAAAAGGATTGTACCTAGAAAAGGGTGGAAAACGTTTTGCCAAGAAAATAAAGCATATCAAACACCAACAAAGTTGGAAAATGGAAAATCAATTCCATTTTCCATGGAATTCCACCCTTATCAAACGGACCCTAAGTTCTTGATTATAAAACGAGGGAAAAGACTAGGGTATTTGGGCACGTGGTTTTAGTTGGTATGTCAATTATCACAGTTTACCGGTGGTATGAAGGAGGCAAGAAAAAGTAAATCATTCCAAAACGGATATGTAGTGTCTTGGCAGAGTAGAAACTATATCAAATGATGTTTTTGCCAATGAAGTATACGCATAAGAAAAGTAGGGGAAATGGAGGTATGGAAGTATTAGTTGCAAAAATTAATCACCCTGGTTTAGTTCATACCTTCTTATCAAATGTAATGTAACTGCAAGAATCGCAAATAATTTAAGAGTTTCTTGTTGAAAAGGAATGGGGTTTATTGAACTTAGAAGTGATGACTGTTTGACATATAGATGATCTAATTTCAATATCTAGATTTGTTTCTAATTCTACTCCTTTTCTCATTAAATGAAGGTTCAGGAGGATATAGATATTTGCTAGAGCCGCTTTGGTGGATTGGCATGGTAACCAGTAAGTTTTGCCTTTCTCAGATTCCTAAATTATACATTTCTGGGTATTATTTCATCCGATAATCTGAAGTAGAGTTTTTCTACAAAATTTTGCAGTGATCATTGGAGAATTTGCCAATTTTGTGGCTTACATTTATGCTCCTGCTGTTCTTGTTACACCTCTTGGAGCATTAAGTATAATTTTCAGGTAAATGTATATAGCAGTCTCCTTTCTTTCCCTTTTCCCTCCGCTCAATAGAAGGGATAATGTTAAAACAAGAAAAAGGTCATCTATCAGATCAGAGTCTTATGCTCCTTAACTAATCATAAGCATCGCTAACATCTTTCTTCTATTACTGACAGTGCTGTTTTAGCTCATTTTTTATTGAAAGAGAAATTGCGGAAGTTAGGAATATTGGGATGCATTTTATGTATAGTGGGTTCTACCATAATTGTGCTTCACGCGCCTGGTGAACATAGTCTTAGTTCCGTGGAAGAAATCTGGGTATTAGCAATACAGCCAGGTGAACATATATACTTTAATAGATGCTTTATGATACTGTCTCTTGGGGTCATATGCACAGACCCGAAGAATGTGATACTGTTTGTTGATATTTTCCTTTTTTCCTTGGTTCAGCTTTTCTTTTGTATACAGCCTCAGCAGTGGCGGTGACATTGGTACTAGTGTTGTATTGTGAACCACGCTATGGGCAGACAAATATAATGGTTTATATTGGCATTTGTTCTATAATTGGATCCTTAACGGTAAGTACTCGTATTTTTTCCTGTGAGAATTTTATAGGAAGATATTCATGGACCACAAAGTCTTGTGTTCCAAAGGGGAAAATGGCTCATTATGTTATCAAACAGAAAAATATACTTCGTTGTTCAGAGAGTGTTGGTCAGACAAAAACAAAGACACCTCTACCTTTGGGTTAAATTGTCTAGATTTTTCTGTAAAGCCCTTATAAGGGAGCAATAGTAGAATTAAGGAGCCTCTCAGCATTAGTCCTAGTTCTTGTTGATATGACCTCAATAAGCTTTTAAAGGCTTTGTAGACCATTTTTTGCATCCTGCTGAAATGACCACATGATGGTTCAATTTTTCTAACCTTGCATGATATATTCTACCTAGAATGCGAAGGAATTTGTAAACTGTGGTTTTGAATATTCTGATTTCCCTGACATTGTGTGTGTGAGATCACAAGCATGTTTTGTCTGCTGGCTATAATTTGGGAAACACAAATGAAAAAAGCAAAGTGATAAAGAGTGCTAATCTTGTTACTCGTATGATTGATAAAATGTTTGGTTTTTCTTTGCAGGTTATGAGCATTAAAGCAGTAGGTATTGCTATAAGACTTACAATAGAGGGCTCAAGCCAGGTGGCCCGCTTCCAAACATGGGTGTTTGTCATGGTTGCAGCTAGTTGTATAACCACTCAGTTAAACTACTTAAACAAGGTTATTGATTTCTCTCTTTGTGATATTTTTATTTCATTTTTTTAGTCCTTAAATGTTTATATATATATATATATATATATATATATATATATATATTTGAATGTTAAAGTCCTTAAATGTACTTTCACGTCTTGCTTTAGACTTTTTGACATCTTGTGTTTCTTGTGTTTATTCCCTTTCAAAGGCACTTAAACAATGTAAAGTAAATGCACGAGTCGAAAGCAAATACCACTTTACCTATTTGTATAGAATAGATGATTGATAATTCTGTTCTTAAAATTTTAAATTTACTCCTGATATTTGTTGAATACAATGTACTTCTGTACTGCTGATTGGTGCAGTTTTTTTTTTTTCCATTAGCATTTTCTTCAGATGAGCTGATATTATGATGCTTTGTTGCAATGAAAGATTATGGCTGTTAACTGAATTCATAGGCTATCATGCTTATTGCACAACTTATATTCAGATACACCATCATATTTGAAGGGAAAGAGGCAGCATCTTTTATCCAGAGCGAGTAGCAGAAGTAAGCCCCTGTTTGAGCCCCATTTTTTTGAGAACGCATTTTTTCAAAACTCATTTTCAACCACACATTCTCCATAAAATAATTATACATGCATTTCAAAAACTTTTCTTTACTTTTTTTAACAACACATTCTCCAAAAAATCACTATTCAATAATACATTTTGCCCAAAAAATTGGAATCAAACAAGGGCTAAATAAACAATCGTCTACAAGTATTAGTAGTCTTATAAATCAATTATTATATAATTCTACCATAAAATTGTAAAGCAAATGCACATAAAAAACGCAAATACCAAGTCTTTGATGTAATCAGCAAAGATTCTAGGACATTAGTTTTGGGGGAAAAGTAAAGGTCACATCAAACTTTGACCTTTTCAATTCTCATTATAAACTCTTTGCAATTTCAAATCTGTTGATCTCAAAAAATGCGTCAACAGAATCTCGATCACGTTCCCTCTACGTAGGCATTACTTGCACATTGAACACCCCTTTAGTAGGTAAAAGTTGCCGGTCGAGAAAAGGGTTCGACGACCGTTTGCACTCTAACGATCAAATTAACGGTCGGACGAAAGAAAAATGAGTGCAAGAGGTGAGAGAGGGGATTTGGCTAGGATTAGAGAACATACATTTTTAATAAAGTAAACTCACATATATATAGGAAAATGTAAATGGGTTGAGCCCAAGATACAATTGTTTAATTAAATTAAGCCCGATCAATTGGATAGTTGATGTCACGTCGGTATAAATGGGGCCCACTCCGTCTGAGCATGCCATGTAATTTATAGGTGTAACAAAATTTTTATCTTCAGTCATGGGCAATGGGTTCTAAGCTTTTCAAATATTATGCCCCATTAAAGCAAGTTGAAGATGTATGCTATAAGTAAAGATAATGAAAAAAAGAAAGTTTTGAAGTCCCAAATTTTACTTAGTGGTAATGCTCAAAGACAGTTCAAGAGTGTAAGTTGTTGGAAATCCTGAATTGATTGGGAATATTATTAGGGAGATTGTTGGAGATTTTACTTACCATAGATAGAATAATGTAAATTGATTAGAGATTTTTTTCATTCTTTTATTTTCTATCTTCTACTATAAACAGGAGCTATGTATTGTACATTATTAAGATGAAAAAAAAAAAAGTGAAATATTTTTTCTCTATTTTCACCTTCATGGTATCAGAGTCGTTCCAATGACAGAAACGGACGATAATAACAGAGGGTCAATAACCTCTGAATCTCTCAATGAAGAAACATAGGCTCTACTGGGAGGGGAGGAATTGAAAGTTCATCATTTCAACTCCTGGTACAAAAACTGGACGGGAAAAACTACAGGAAATTGGCTCAATCTATCAAACTAATGATTGATGAAAAATCAGAACTTGGGTACTTGACAGGAGAGACTAAGATGCTAGCCTCAACCGACACAATTCTCCTTCGAAAACGGCGAGCGAAGAATTCCATGGTGACTGCTTGGCTCATCAACTCCATGAAGCCCTCAATTGAAAAGACATACTTGTTCCTACTCACCGCAAAAGACGCCTGGGAGGCTGTGAAGGAGACGTATTCTGATTCTAAAAATTGAACCCAGATTTTCGAAATCAAATCCAAGTTGGGCAAATTAAGCATGGAGAAAGGGATGTGATCGATTACTACCTTGAGATGACTGTGATATGGCAAGACCTCGACCTGAGTTCGGAGGAGAAGTGGAAATGCCCAGAAGATTGTGCCTGTAATCGGAAAAAGCTGGATAATGAGAGTGTTTGAGTTCCTAGCTAGGCTCCACGGGGATTTCGACGATGTTAGAGGGTGAATCCTTAGTCGACGGCCACTTCCGTCACTGCGAGAGGTCTTCGCGGAAGTGAGGCGAGAAGAGTGTGTTGGGGAAAGAAGGCTCAGGTTTGGTAGTGAAAGGGTTTGGGGCTCTAAGTAATGGGCGCCTTCAAAGTTTAAAATAGGTCCATCAAATTTCCAACATGAGTCTGCAACTAATATTAGACTCAATTACTCTAATGTTGGGCTGGAGAAATGTGCTTATATCAAAAAGGGTTAGCAAGTGGGATAAGCTTAAAACACAAGAGTTGACGATGGTGTGAACACTGTCGCAAGGACACAAAGAAGACGCATGTTGGGACCTATACCAAAAATTGATCGATTGGAAACCTAGGCAAAGTAACAGAAATCGTAGCTATCAAGCATCTATTGATTATTCAACAGAAAAAACTAAGGGGTCCAATGGTGCTTTTAATCTCGAGTAGATGAATCAACTCTACAAAATGTTCTCCACACTCCAATCGCCAAGTCAAACCTCTACGAATAATCCTTCAAGTTCACTAGCCCACAAAGGTAATTTTTTGCGAGCATTAAACTCCACTACTTAAACTAAAACGCAATAGATCATTAACTCATGAGCTTCTGATCATATGAAGGACTCATACCACCTATTCACTTCATACTCAACATTTGTTGGCAATCTTAAAGTTAAAATTGCAGATGGTTCC
This sequence comes from Fraxinus excelsior, assembly GCA_019097785.1. Taxonomy (NCBI): domain Eukaryota; kingdom Viridiplantae; phylum Streptophyta; class Magnoliopsida; order Lamiales; family Oleaceae; genus Fraxinus; species Fraxinus excelsior. Next base: position 10,205,052 of record CM032625.1, on the reverse strand, counting down.
CTATCCACTGTCGTAGGAAAATGTAGTATTCAAATTTTTTATTCTATAACTTTAAAAGCCGTCCTTCATGTTCCAAATTTATCATGCAATTTACTATCTATAAGTCAGTTGACAAAAACTTCAAATTGCTTTGCTAAATTTCTTCCATCTTATTGTGTTTTTCAGAACCAATCATCAGGGAAGACAATTGGTAGTACTAAGGAAAGTGAATGACTCTACTACTTTGAAGAGACTGATGTGAGTACACCGTGTCAAATTAAAGTTTGTGATTCTGCGTTTGTCCTTAGAAATAGTGAAATTATGTTATAGCACTTTAGAATGAGTCATCCCAACTTTCAATACTTGAAACGTTTCTTCCCTTCTATTTTTTTTTTTGGATAAAAGCCCAATCAATCTACAATGTGAGATTTGTGAACTAGCAAAACATCAACGTACATCATTTTCAAAATCCACATACAAACCATTAAAGTCATTCACCATGATCCACAGTGATGCATGAGGTCCCTCACAAGTTCCCAACTGTAATCATGCAAAATGGTTTGTTACATTCATTGATGATCACACTCGAATATGTTGGGTTTACTGCTAAAAGAAAAAAATTGATGTTTATTCCGTGTTCATAAACTTTCACTCAATGATTCAAACACAAATTCAAATTTCACACCGATAAATATTCAGGAAGCCTTATAACTTTCAAAATGGAGAGAAGCAGTATTTGGAAGAAATGCAATCGCTGGGAAAAAAATGAAACTTGCCACCGGGAAAGAAACCCGTTGGATGCAAATGAGTCTTTTATTTAAAATACAAAACCGATGGGACTAGAAATGTATAAAGCTCGGTTGGTTGCAAAAGGATACACACAAACCTTCGAAATTGACTACAAAGAAATATTTGCACCAGTAGCAAAGCTGAATACAATTTGGATTAGCCGCTTCAGCAACTCAACATTAAAAATACGTTCTTAAATGGGAAATTGGAAGAAGTATTCATGATATTACCACCAGATTTTTGCAAGGTAAATGAAAGAAATCGAGTATGTAAACTAAAGTTGTTATACAAACTTAAAAAAAAGTTATCGAGAGTGTGGTTTGACAGATTTGCAAAAGATATGAAGATTCAAGGATATCACTAAGGACAACCAGATCATACTATGTTTATTCGAAATTTTGAAGACAGTACTAAAACGATTCTGATCGTTATGTTTATGACATTATTGTGTGATAATATGGTAGAATTAGAGAGATTAAAGAAGAGTTGTCACATAATTCGAAGTAAAAGATCTTGGACCAATAAGATATTTCTTAGGAATGGAAATTGCTAGATCAAGACAAGGAATCAGCGTATCACAATGAAAATATGTACTTGATCTTCTAACTGAAATTGGCATGCTTGGATGCAAATCGAGCTATACACTTGTGGATGTAGGAAAGAAAACTGAGGATGGAGAAGTTCTCGTAGAAGTCGGCAGATATCAAAGACTAATGGGAAAACTAATCTACTTGTCACACACCAAGCCCGACGTTGCATTTGTTGTTAGTCAAGTTAGCCAGCACATGCATTCCCCGAAGGAAAGTCATCTAGAAGTTGTCTATAAGATACCCAAAATATCTCAATGGTTCTGCAAGAAAATGGTTACTCTTAAACCGGAGTGAAAGAAAAGAAGTTGAAATCTATACAGATGCGGATTGGGCAGGATCGATTGATGATAGGAGATATTCTATTGGTTATTGTACCTTTGTATGGGGAAATCTAGTAACTTGGAGAGACAAGACCTCAAAATATGGTAGCTAGAAGTAGTGCTGAAACTGAATTCAGAGCTGTCAAGGAATATTTGAAGAACCGTGGTTGAGAAAGCTCTTGGAAGAATTACATATCACAATAAAGTCGCCAATCAAACTCTATTATGACAAATTGACAACATTTCTCTTAATTCAGTTCAACACGATCGAACTGAGCATGTAGAGATGGATACAAATTTTATCAAAGAAAAGGTCGAGGAATGAACTATTTGTATGACCTATGTCCCCACGCAAACACAAATTGTAGGTATCTTCATTAAAGGATTGCTAAAACAGAAATTCGATGATTTCATCTCCAAGTTGGATGTGATCAACATTTACGATCCAACTTGAGGGGGAGTATTGGAAATCCTGGATTGATTGAGGATATAATTAGGGAGATTGTTGGGGTTTTACTTACCATAGAATATTGTAAATTGATTAGGGATTTATTTCCTTCTTTTATTTTATTTCTTCTACTATAAATAGGAGCTATGTATTGTACATTATTAAGATGAAAAAAAAATGTGAAATAATTTTTCCCTGTTTTCACCTTCATAAGTTAGCACTGATTGATGCCTCTGTTTATAAATTCAGTGCTCTAGATGTGGCTTACTCGTTGAGATTGTGTCTTTTCATATTGATGCCTTAATCTTGTATTCCAGCATGTCATTGTGGCATTGTGTTGAAATCAAGTCTTGCTTGAACTTTGTACTGTTATCTAAGATACCGAAGATCTTAGTTTCCAGGTTTTACGAGTAGGGTTTTTTATCTGTTGATATCGCCAATAGGGTTGGTATAATCCGAATAAAATTTAACAATTCCTAAGAGTTAGATCCATATACATGTGTTTGATACTTGTATCCAAGTCCAAGCAACATAGTTTTTTTGCCTCCCATTCTTCATGCAGTAAATCATACTTGTGTTGTTTTGGTTGTTTCGAAGTTCTGAATTGAATTTGAACTCAATTGAATCATCATGGCTTTTATTTCCAGGCTTTGGACACATTTAACACTGCTGTAGTTTCTCCAATCTATTATGCCATGTTCACATCGCTTACAATTTTTGCCAGTGCCATAATGTTCAAGGTATCCAAGAATGTTTGTGTCTTGTGACAATGTCAAAGTGTTGCTATTTTCGTTAAACTCTAATCTGTATGCAACTATAGGATTGGGCTGGTCAGAGTGCTAGCAACATTGTCTCGGTTCTCTGTGGATTTATTACTGTACTTTCGGGTACAATGGTTTTGCACAGTACAAGAGATCCAGAAAAGACAGCAACTGCAGGTATGTCCACATTTTCACTTGTGTATGAAAATACAATGTAACATCTATTTTCTTTGTTTGTGGTCCACTTTGTTTTCGTTCATTCTTAAAACTTCTACTTTTCAGTGATTTTGCAACTAGCTCATACCAAACAATGTAATTTTTATGGAGGGACTGCGGAACTTTTTTGTCTCAAATTGTCAGCCTGATTTTATTTCTTTTAAAGTTAGACATGTTTGGCTCAGCAAAAAAGTTACATTCTTAAGCACTATTACTTTTTTAAGGCTTAGTCAAACATGCTCTTATTTCACTTGAAAAAACTGCACCTAAAATTTTCTTATATTCTGTCTTCCCCTTTTTTATTTATTGATATGGTGGCATGAACTTATGAGTTCAATATCCTATATGCTATCCTTGTTTTTGTACTACTATAATGCTTTGCAAATCATCCCATTAGAATCAGAGCATGGAGTCGACTACCATAAATCTACTGGAATCTTGCAGATTATTCAGCACTACCTCAAATATCATGGCGGGTCCACGCAAATGGTGAAATATGGAAACAAAAAGACAACGATGAATTGCACCCTGAATTTGTGGCAATTATTCGCCAAGATCATTTCAAGTAAGGTAAAAGAACTTGGACAATCTTGTCACTCGAAGCTATCTTCTAAATATTGTCTTCCAAGATTCTTTATCATGAACTTTGGTTGATCAGTATATGAAGTTTCTAGTGTGCTTATTGTCAAAATTGCCTTTTGAGGATAGGTCGGGGTACTACTACATGGCAATTGGTTTTAGTACTTTTACTGGAATTTAAGGGTGATAAAAAATTTTGGCATCCCAGGCTTGATAGTATCAGTACGCACTAGTGTATGATATTAATTTGTTTTTTGTATCAACTCTGAAGATAGAACCACATTGTATTTGTTTCTATAAATTATGGCATAGAAATGTTTAATATTGCTACTCTTCACGAAAGATGAAATGAAAAAATGTTTTGTGAATGTCAATAAGTATTATCTTATGCCGTGTTTGCTTCAATATACTTCAACTGATGCAATATTCACTTTTGGCATGGTGATCTTGTTTACTGTACTGCATAGTCCCTGTCAAACTCAGTTATGTGGTACCAAACATGCACTTTATGTAATCTGCTGGTTAGATGGCATGAAGACATAAAATATGACTACTTGTAAACAGTAAAAGCAATAATTCATCTGTAGGTTCAAAATGGAAATAAATATATGATTGTGCATGCGTCTAACATGACCCGAAGGCACTGCAGAGCGTTGAAGGTCGACGCAAAATGTCACTCGGGTTTTGCTGCACAATCAGAAGTTACTAACTTTCTCCAACCCAAAGGTTTTGAGTGAAACAAGGCTTGAAACATGAAGCATTGCCTCGATTCTATTAGGCCCTTGTGGTTGTTCTATGTCGACTTCTTGCCCGAATTTACTCTTATTATGACAGTACAGCATAAAGAAGTCCCCCCATAACACCATAATAACACCATCTTTAAAAACTTTTAATGGATAGACTACTTCAAATGTTGGCCCTAATAGCTCTGTCATTTTACTGATGACATATTGCCGAGTCCACGATTTCTTGGACCCGTATTCCTTCATAACCCAGATGTTGATCTCAAAGTATGAAGTATTATCGCATAAACATAGATGATCCTGTAGAACTCCGAGACTCACCAGAAGTTCTTGCCTCCCCTGAAATGGAGATGGGAATGGTTGAAACACTTCATTCTCGAGATCAAAACATGAAATCAATTCATGAGTATCGTCTAAATCTTGTATCAACCAATGAACATTTCCATTGAAAAACAACCCAACAGATCGATTACGGCCACTATATGCGAAATTCGACATTTCTCCATTAATGCTTCTCCAAGACCCGGTTCCGAGGGTGTAAACATGACACTCAGACTTTGGAATTCTAATGCATTTCCGGCTAATAGGGTCAAGAACCTGGTCATGAAAAACCCGAACCACTTTGTATTCACCAGCTACTCTGCTTAACCCGAATCCATACGTGGCTATGCTAGGATACCGAACGACTCCCTCAGGAGCTGGGAGCCTAACATATTCCCGCGTAATAGGATTACACATGTAAACAGTTTCGTGTTCGTAATTCGTATCCCTCAAGCACAATAAGCCATTGACAGAGCCATCAAGAACTATATTAGCATCAGAGAATTCACTCAACCTCGTGAGATCAAGTTTCACAAGTGAAGCATCATCAAGATTATGATGATTAATCTCATCTTCAAATTCCACCAACTTCATGAAATTCTTGAACATTTCAGATTGATGGACGACAAGGCCTGGACGAGCCCTGGCAAAATGTTGGGCTACAAATTCAGGGTCGGAAAATAGCTTGAGCCAGGTTTTACACACGCACTTGCATAGGTTTATAGCTCGAGCAGGGAGCCTCGACAGAATCTCAACCAAAATTTCTGAGGGTAGGTTCATTAAGAACCCTTTTCTTTGTTTTATGTATTTGCAGTTTGTTGAATTCATCATGGCTGAGGCTGAACGAGGGATTTGGGTTACTTTGTGTTTGTGTTAAATCTGATTTTGTATAGGAGGATTCTTAGCTTTATGATAACGGCATAACGTTTTAACCGTCAGTCAGGAAAATTTGGACACGGCACTTAACGTTACTTAAAAGATTCGTCTCGTTGGAGAAGTTTTGACTTTTGAGAGTCGTGTAAAGAATTAATGCTTAGAGTGAAAGAGAGAACAAAAATAGTTGCGTGATGTAGGGTTGACAGCTTATGTGGTCACCAAATTAACAAATTGTATCAATCTAGTGGTTAATTTTAGGTTAGTGTCAATTGGTCACTGATTTTTAATTTGTTTGAAACTTCACTGAACTTGATATTGTATTCAGTTTGGAGTCCATTTTCAACTAAAATCCTCGTGTGTTTGTGAGCCAAGTTATCAAACTATTGGGATTTTCGGTTAAATTCTATAGCTTGGTGCGCATACATGTAGAATATTGAGTTAAAAGTGAGTAAATGAAATTTCATACTCAATCTCAAAGATATATATGAAATTTTGCAGGAAGTCATATTCGATGAAAATCGTATGTACAACTTGGAGGGAGATTTTCGATATCCACCCTACAATATGGGGAAAATGGATGTGAAATTGAGTAGGTGGTTTGAATGAATCTTGTTTCAATGATGAGTACGAGATAAAATTAAAGTTCAGTGGACAAAGGTGATATAAGTGTAAGTTCAGCGGCCATTAATAGTCATTGATTTTTATTTTATTTTATTTCTTGCATAGATGGTCATTCAACTATACATTTATTTAAGTTTAGTGACTGATTAGTATTTTTAACTTGGATTAGTATCAATTCACTATGTCTACATCACCGAACTCTCCCGCCTCCCCCGCAAAGGCACGTCATGACGCCGACTTTTAAAGGGTGAACGGCAAGGCACTTCGAAGCAAAAGACTCGTCACAAAAATAAATAAAAAAATTGTCCAAAAATAGAAAAATAAGATAAAATTTACAACTCATGGCACAATAGAACAAAGTGTGGAAGAAAAAAGACACAATTAACAATGCGATTTTTTAATGTCTGCCTGGGAAACGAATTTATTACTGACTCATTAAAATCAAAATTCTGATTAAAAAAAATTCATATTAATCATTTTCACATCTCAAATCAATCAAGGGTAGATATCGTGGTTGAGTATGGAGTTAAGGTTAATGATTATTCTACTTGTACATTAAGGATTATATCGAAGATTACATAATTTACATGTAGCATCCTATCATTGGTCGAAGGAAATTGTTTCTTTTTTCCTCCAACCAATGACACGATATCACATGTAAATTATGTAACATTTGATGTACGTGTAGCAAAGTCCTAAAAATGAAACCCTACTTTTATTACTTTTTAAAATTTCATTGCATTCTTTATTTAGTCCAATAATATCTTTCATTTTGATTATTACCTTATTAAGCTCATGTTTGGCCTATATTAAATTTTAATTCATTCCCCCCTCTCTCTCCACTGATCAATCATACATTCTTTCAATAAAATAATATTAAACATAAATCCAAAAAATTCATTTTACTTTTTAACCATATATTCTTCAAAAAATACTTTTCCAAAATCAATTCTTTTTTTCAAATACTTATTTCGTTGTTTGAGAGTCAATTTCAATCTAATGCATTGTCTTAGGCTCTTAGTATTGTTTGATTGTCATTATTTTGGGAAAATAAAGTTTTGAAAAATGTGTGAATAAAAAGTAGGAAAATTTTTTAAATTTAAGGGTAAAATATTTTATTGTATAAATACATAATTAAAAATGAGTAGAAAAAGTAGAAAAAAATTTAAATAATAATTGTCAAAGTTTTTTTTTGTTGACTGAGGAACCCGCAGCCGCTACTCGTCGGTGCGCACTGGGTAAACATTGCTCTATGTACAGTAGCTCGCAAACCACACAAGAAAGATAAACCGCACTAAGCAAGTCCAGTGCGTCGGATTCGACTGAGAAAATGTTGGTAAGAGATTCGAACTCGTGACCTCTGCGTTCACCTGCTCCACCAATTCGACCACCTCCGTAAGAGAATAATTGTCAAAGTTTTTAATATCACGTAGTGTAGTTCTAGCTTTATTGGAATCAATATCGATATATTTATCAAATTCTTGATATACGTGCGCAGCATAACCTTATCTGTGTTTTTTATTATCAATTTGGTATCATTTATAACTACTTTTATGATTGAATAATGATTTCTAGCACACTGACAGCACATGATAAGTTCAATTAAAAATAAAATTATATGATTCATTTAATTTAACCTATAATTTAGCCACTGTTTGATTTAGATTAAAATATGATTTTACTAAGTTAAAGTCGACAATTAATTTTAACTATTAGGTTTTAGTTGATTTTGTAACTGGCAAATTCTGTGAACAAAAGGACTTATATTGATAAAGTGATATAGTTCAAGGAATAATGTGCAAATTGCTTAAAAGTTGTTTATTGGGTCTAGGGTTTCGAGTTTGAAACAATGAGGAAAACGACGAGAATTTTCGTTGGACTGTCGCCGAGGGTTGGCTCGAGCTACAAAAGTAGAAACGATGTCGCTAGACCGTCGCCTCTCATTCGCTCGAGCAACGCACTTTCGCTGGTCCTTCGCTCGAACGACATGTTTATACGATAATATTTTATTTCGCGTTTTAAATGTTTTTTTTCCTGGCCCATCTATTTTCTACTCTGCCTACAAATATCTTAAAGTTAGAAAACGAGAATTCTAATGTTGAATAATACGCAAACATTGTGCTATCAATTTTATTTCATCCTTGAAGCTTTTATCCTTCATGATTCTTCCATATTCGTTCTTGGTAGTCAGAAAAATATCAATTTCAATATTCAAATACCAAAAATCAAACTTCCTACATATCTGTCAGAGGTGCTGAAGATCGAGGAAGGCGACTGGAGTTTCAGTCTGTGAAGAACGAGTTATTCTTTGTGATCCACAGGAGATAGGCGATTCTACCAAACTAGGGACTGCTGCAGGATAGCGAAGTTCTAAGAGAGCGTTAGTTATTGTAGCTGGAATTGGTGCATGGGAGCACAAAATTCAGGAAAGCTGTCAGAATTGCAGTCAGGAAATCAGATAGTTCGTGTCGTCGTCAGTTTGGTAAACTGTAAGTACAGAATCGTTTATAGTGGATTGATTGACAAACTGCCCGAAGTTTTTCTCAATTGGGTTTTTCTGTGAACAATTCTTGTGTTCTTTACTGCTTCATTATTCATTGTTTATGATATGCAAACTGCAATAATTCAACTTAGGATAATTTGAATTGCATGTTTAATCATCTAGATAAGAATTAAAAATGACTTGTTACTTTTTTAATTCGTTATTGTTTTTAATTCCGCATTAAATACATATTCACCACATCTAAATATTGTTAGGATCGAACTTGCATTTTTCATTAACCATATTATGGGGTCTACAAGTTTTCAGTGACACATTTCATTAACTTTTATCAAAATCTACTAAAAATTTGATTTTAGCATATACCAAACATGAGTTTAATATCAATAATGATATCACTTAGACCGATGTTAAACACTAGTGATGCTAAACAACAGTGGTGATAAATAGCATTAATCTTTATGATTAACCTCATTTGGTTGTAAATTCTAATGCGGCGACAAGACAATCGTTATTTTTCCTTGAACCCATCCAATAAGAAATCCTCCAATTCTCAAAGGTGGTCCGTTTTCTTGATCTTCTCCTACTTCTTGTTCCAACCCGCTGGTTAATTTGTATAACCATCGAGACACTTTTTTTTTACTGATTTCTTTTATTCTAATCGATTTTTTACTATAAGTGGTCTTGAAAGCTAGTTTGGCTAAATAGAAAATGAAATTTGTAATATTATTGGGTCCCGGACAATGAAAAAAAGGAGACGTGACCCTCATAAAGCTGCTTAAAAATCGAAAAAATGCTTATTGTACATAACTATTTACATAATGAACAAATGTCAAAATATAAATTATTTGATTGATGAGATTTTGATCAAATTAAATTTCGTCACGTCATTTATTGATAAATCATTATATAAATTATTATGTATATATAGCACAACCCTAAATATCACGCCTCAATGTTCTTTGTCAGCATATATGCTCCTTTTTCAACTTTTCAAACAACGGTGACGCCAATTAATAAAAAATTAACTTTTATTTAGACCCAATTTCTAAAACTCATTTTTAATTATACATAATTCTAATAAAATAATTTTATACGTAAACTCAAAAAAATAAACATAATTTTTAACTACACATTTTCCAAAATTCTCACAAAATCCATTCTCATAAACTTTGTACCAAGCAGAGACTTATAGATTACTCCACTGTGTCCTAATTTTCAAAGTAGTTCAATTGATGGTGTACGGGTTACTAAAAGTAGAGTCGAATTTAAAACGATCATAATAAAAAATCATGGTATCTAGTACGTGTGATGCTAAAAATCAGTTTAGGTGAGCATTGAATACTGTTCTAAAAAAACTCATTTAAAAGGCACCTACGTCTTGTCTAAGCTCGAAACTCAGGTAAAACGCCCCGATTTGTGCCTAGGCGCTTTTTTTTTTGTTTCGATTTCTAAACAGATGAATTTTTCCTTCCTCAATTCCTCTCTTTCGTCTTCCCTAGGCGTTTTATAATTTTTTTTCCTTTTTAAAAAAAAATCTTTTATTTGACTTAGTTTATTTATTTTTAAAAAAAACTTTTTATTTGACTTTAATTTTAAATTCTTTTAACGACTTTATCTATACAAAAGTTAAAAATAACTTTATCTGATAAAGAGTTAAATAAGATTTAAACTAAAATACCATCTACATTATGTAATAATGGTTTTGAATTCCTGTTAGTTTGTTGGAAAAAAAAAAAAGCATGTATGAATTTCCTATAAATCTATGACTTGTCTAGTTTAAAATATATACTATAAAAAATAGTCTAGTTTTTGCATTTTGAAAGCTTAAAAATTGTATAATTGATTAATTATATAAATTATTAACTAAATAAAGTATTTAATAATTTTAGATGTTTGATATATACTATTTTAATTATTAAATAATTTTTAAAATGATTAGAAAATGCATTTTTAAGTCTAGAGGGCGTCAGATGTTCATTATGAATACCCTTATGTGCTCCCCCATGTGAGTATAGCACAACCCATTAAATAACTATTATTTAAATGTGATCTATACATACATATATCAATTAAATAGTGACAATGAATATTTACAGTACTAGTTTTTTCAATACATATCATAAAATCTCTATAAATGAATGTTCGAAAAATTAATATTCTCGCCTAAATAATAGAATTTCTCGATCCCGACTCTCACTAGTTGACTAAATCAATAATCTCACTAAATATATGATAATAATTTTACTCAAAATCTTTCTCATGAAAATTGATCAGTCAATTTGAGTATTTTTCTCATGAAAAATGAGGCGATGGGGGCGGCACGGTGACAATCTTCATGGGTGAAATGTTGATCAATGGATGTTGATTTTGTGGTCAAGGTGAGCGAGACAAATTTGAATTTTAAAATTGAGAGAAAGAAGAAAGGGCTTTAGGACGTATTTAAAAGGTCTTTTCAGCTATTTTTTGAAAAATGGCCATGGATGCAACAATCTTGTAAATAAAGAATTTTTATTAAGTTTTTTTCGTTCTTTTCAATTTGTCCCATTTGTTTCTATTTGTGTTGATAAAGGGGGCATCGCCCAGCAACATTTTCAATATATATTTTTTTTTTTCTATTTTTCTATTTAGATTTTTTTAGTATACGCATTATATATATTTTGCCATCTCAATTTTATTTTTTTATTTTTTTTCTGCCAAGTATTATGTTAGTGTCACGTTTCTATTATTCCCAACTTTTTTTGCAGTGATTTACTACCTAACCACGTGGAAATGTAAAATCTTTTTGGAAACTATAAACGATGCACCATATAAAGTCCAATGTCTTCATAATATTACCAATTTATTATGCTTCACTTCTAAAACCCTACTTATAATTTATTGCCGAACCACGTGGAAATGTAAAATATTTTCTTGAAATTAAACTATTGACCTCAATTTTCATAGGGGGTAATGTGGTCAACAGTTGGTAAATGTTCCACGTAGATATCTTCATGCGACCGTAACAAATCGTTAGTCACTCGTGACATTTACCGTTTACTGACTTGATCGTCGAAGTATTCACGACTGCCTCCACCACCATCGAAAAAAATCCATGAGTGACTAACGGTTTGTTGCCGTGCGTAGGAAGATATCTACGTGGAGCATTTACCTGTTGACCACGTTACCCCTACAGAAATTGAGGTTAACATAAACAGTGTACCGTATAAAGTCAAGTGTGTACATACTATTATTATGGTACAAGTTTTGGACTAAGATACCTTTAAAGCAAGAGTTGCTTGTAAGAAAGTATTTCGACCTAAGTTTGAAATTATTTGAAAAAAATTCATGAAATGGATAAAAATGATGTCACTGTTTGATGAATAGAAGTTTGTCCAACTTCTTTTTTCAGTTAAATCAAATCTCTTTGCTGTATAAGAAAGCATTTTCTTAAATTACTAGTAAAGGCTAAGCTATGTGAGAATTTTGCTCTTTAAATTTATAAAAGAAGAAAAAAAAGGAAGAGATGTAGTTGCTTCTTCTAGTTAACTATATTAATTGGTTGTTTGATGTATATTAAAATTAGATTTTTAGTAGATTTTAATAAAAATTGATAGAATGTATGGTTAAAAAGTTGTGGGATCAATGTAATATGTGATTAATATTGATTGTTTGATTTTAATCAATACCAAACATGAGCTAAGTTTAGCGTATCAAACGCGATACGAGAACCTAAATATAAGTACATTGTATTTGAACATTAACACAGTATGCATGTTTGGTGTGTAAAAAAATTAAAAATCTTAGTAATTATAATTTATGACTTATTAGGAGAGTATTCTTTACCTCAATTCAAAAGTAAGGTAAATAATTTGAAAATTCAAAAATCAGGTATGAATTTAATTAATTAAAAATATTTATTAAATAAAGATAATAAAGTCACATTTTGTGATTAATTGTCACATATTCATAATTACAAGTTACAGACTTATTTACTGATCACATATCGTCAAATTTTTTGATCAATCTTATTTCGAGGTCACATATCAAAAACTTTGTACGTCACAAATTATTTCTAGATCACAAATTTTTAAATTAGTTGGTCACAGATTATTTTTGAGTCACATTTGTTGGTCTCATGTTATTTTTCACACATATTGTCAAAATTTTTAGGTCACGGTTAAATACTTGGTCACAGATAATCAAATATTTGGTCACACACCACCGCCACCAAATCGCACCAACAGAGAGACACACCACCACTGTCTTCACCGCCACAGCCACCATCACTCCATTCGCCACCAACAAACAACCTGCATGACTATCATCGCACCCCTCACCACTGAACAACCACTGACACCACCATCCCTCACCACGACAACCACCACTAAAACACAACCATTTACAAACTGCAAACAACACAACCACCAAATGTCGCTGCTGTCGACGACACCAATCGCCGCTACCCAAATGACATGTCGAAAACTGAACCCAAACCGCCAACGTTCGTTACCTGCCATGACACAGACACAGACATAGACACACACACACACATACACAGATCTGCTCGCCACAGCCCCCCTTCCACACTCACAGACTCATCCCACCCACACTCACAGACCACACACATAAATATTTACTCACAGGCTCATTCCACCCACGACCACAGCACTACAGACAGCACACAACAAAAATCAGTCACCCCCAAATTCAATAAAACCACTAACTGAGAACTCCAGATCGACCTTCAAAAACCGCCGTGTGGTGTCTAATGTTCGGAAACCTTCGGATCGAAGACCCACAACACCTCCACCGCACATCCATTACATCGGCACCGCACCACTAAAAAAAATCGAAAGAAAGGACCCGGCAGCGTCGCGCAGTGGGAGGGGGAGGAAGAAGGAAGGAGAAGCTGACGGTGGAGGCGGAGGCGGAGGCGGCGAGTGAGGGTGGATAGATGAATAGATTGCGAGGGAGGAGAGAGAAATGAATTAGTTTAGGGTTTGAAGAGATTAATTGTTTAATATTTAGAATAAAATATCTAATTTTTGAATAAATAAATTGTAGACCTGATTTTTAAAATTCAATCTTTAAACACCTTATCTTTTATAATTTCCCCATCGTTTATGCGTGGCCAAGTGAAAATAACTTGGGTCCTCCGCCAAAGTAATGGGCTGCACCATTTGGCCCCCCCTATTAGGCATCGCTTATGCGTGGCCAAGTGAAAATAACTTGGGCTTTGCTAAGTGTGCACACTGAGTGTGCAAATAGAAAAACAAAAACCCAAATAATGTAGCTGGTATTTGATGGAATTAAAATTAAATTTTTAGTAAATTTTAATAAAAATTAACGGAATATGTGATTGAAAAGTTATAGATCCCACAAAATATATGATTAAAATTAATTACTAATTTTAATTTTTACTCAACAGGGATTTAGTATGGAACAAAGAAATGATGCAAAGGTAGGTAATTTGCATCACAAAATTGTATAATATAACAAGACATTATTTATTCTTATTATTATATGATATTTGAACTCTAAAGAAGAAATAGAATATGGTTACTCACCAAAAATATGTGAAATTAAAGAAAACTCATTTTCGTATTTACATAATTATTAAATAGTCTTAAAATACTAATACATGAAATACGACAATTTCCATTTTCTACAATGAGAGCATATTACAATTTACACAATAATTCATAGTACATCCAAAATGAAAATAATTATACACGTGTCTTAACACGCATTTGCTAATGTGTTACATGTCATTTTTTTTTTCTAAGTAATGCTATTCGTAGTGAAAATTACTAATAGTCACACTACGTGATAGCAATTTGGGATATGATACATAAGTCAATAAAAAACTACACGCATTATTATACCAAATTACAAACCGTCACACGTAATACGACTGCCTATAGTCTTCATAACGGATAAACTCGCTCTCGTTGCACAATCAAAAGCTATAAACATTCTCCAATCCAATTTTTTTTAGCGAAAATAAACTTGAAACATGAAGCATTGCCTCGATTCTATTAGGCCCTCTTGATTGTTCCATATCGACTTCTTGCCCGAAGTTACTCTTATTGCAACAGAACATCATAAAGAAGTCACCCCATAACACCGTAATAACACCATCTTTAAAAACCTTCAATGGATAAACTACTTCTAATGTTGGTCCAATTAGCTCTGTCATTTTTCCGATGACAAATTCTCGAGTCCACGATTTCTCCACTCCATATTCTTTCATAACCCAGATGTCGATCTCTAAAAACGAAGTATTATCGCATAAACACAGTTGATCCTGTAAAACTCCGAGACTCGCCAGAAGTCCATGCCTGCCTAGTAATGGAGATGGGAATGGTCGAAACGCTTCGTTCTCAAGATCAAAACATGAAATTAATTCATGAGTATCTTCATTTACATCTTGAATCAACCAATGAACATTCCCGTTGAAAAACAACCCAACAGAACGACAGCGGCCACCATATGCAAAATTCAGCATATTTTCATTAATGGTTCTCCACGATCGAGTTCCTAGAGTGTAAACCTGACATTCGGACCGCGGAATTCTTATGCATGCTTGGCTAATCGGGTCAAGAACCTGGTCGTGACAAACTCGAACCACTTTGTATTCACCAGCTACTCTGCTTACCCCGAATCCATACGTGACTACGCTATGATACCGAACGACTCCCTCAGGATCCGGGAGCCTAACATATTCCCTCGTAATGGGATTACAAATGTAAACAGTCTCGTGTTCGTAATTTGTATCCCTCAAGCACAACAAACCATTAACAGAGCCATCAAGAACTATATTTGCATCTGTGGATTCATTCAGCCTCTTGAGATCAAATTTCACAAGTGAAACTTGATCAAGATCGTGGTGATCAATCTTATCTTCAAAATCCACCAACTTAAAGAAATTCTTGAACATTTCAATTTGATGGACAACGAGGCCTGGACGAGCACGAGCAATGGCAAAATGCAAGGCTACAAATTGAGGGTCGGATAATATATCGAGCCAGGTTTTGCACACGCATTTGCTTCGGAATACGGCTCTGGCAGGGAGCCTCGACAGAATCTCAACCAAAATTTCTGATGGTAGGTTCATTAAGGACCCTTTTTGCTGTTTTTTTATGGAATTCATCGTGTGAGACTGTAGTGTAGAGGTAATATATTTGTTTCCTGTCACTTGCGTTTGTGTTTATAGATGGGTTGTCGCTTCAAACCGCCAACAAGGAAAATTCGGAGACGGCACCTCAATATTATTCCAAGTGTCACATCTAAGTTTCTTGTTCGAGAAGAACGAGGCGTGTACGTGTAAACTGTACAGGTGGAGATTGAACATGATGGATGCGTGTATGCATAGGTGTATGCATAGGGTTAAAAGGTATATTTCACAAATTTTATTCAAGCGATTTTGACCTCAGGGCAAGACTCAGAAAATTGAGTGATCTAGGGCAATGGTTGGTAGTGGGAAGTCGCAATAAAGAAATTATTTTAATTAAATATTATTAAAATATCTTTTAACATAAACGTAAAAATTATATACAATAAAAATATAATCCAAAATAACAAGAAAAAAAATACATTTTTTGAATCATATGCATATGATCAAGTTTCAAGTTGTGACAGACTTAAACGAGACAAGATGAAACTTATATGTAAAGCATAATTAAACGATAAATACTAATTCCAAACTTAGAAAAAGCTTATGCAAAGTTTTTAAAACAATCATTTTTAAAGCTATTTTTGACCCAAAAAAATGTGTTTTGAATTCTTAAAAAATTAAAGAATAGAAGTTAGATTGTCTAAATTTAAATGTTACAAAATAAATTGACAAAAATTAACATTAAAAATACATATTATGCATTGTTATTATAACCAACTCGATTGTTGATTGTATAAATCATTGGTTCAACGGTTCAACTATTAAGTCATTGCAACATTGAATTTTAGTTAAAAATAATAATAATAATAATTTTTAAAACAAGTAGTCTATTACTTTCTAAATTCAATATATAGTTTCTTGTCACATTTATTGCTAAAATTATTCAATTGTCATAGCGGTCAAGCATTGCATTTCAACATGTACAGAACGGGTTCGAATCTTATCTATTGCAAATACGATATAAAAATTTTCTTTAAACAATTTGGAAGTTAAAAAATTAAAAGAAAGATGGAGAAGTTCTTGGAATCGAACCTTGTACATGTTGCATGTAAAACTAACGTCTTACAACATAAGCTACACAATCTATTGCTAAATATTATTACATTTACAAAATATCTAATGTTATTTATCAAAGCTTTATAAGTCATTTTTTTTTCAATGGATCCAGCACGAACGGCCATCCCGACTCGCTGGGTGTTCGGTCCGCCCCCTGTTTGACCTCTATTTATAACCGTAAAGTATAACTAGCGAACTAACTCAAAATATAAATCAATATAACAGAAACAGCAAAATCAAATCTTAAAACAAATTTATTACTGATTCATTTAAAATCAAATTTCTGATTCCCGAAATAAATAAACAAATTATTTTTTCATCTTGAATTTTCTTATAAGTAGTAGTTATGATAATATACTACTTTGATAATCAATAACTATTCCTTCAATAGAAAAGCTAATAAATAACAAAAGCAAAGTTTAGTCCTTTTATGGGGCGGAATTTGTAGTGATGCTTTTGAGTACTTCGAAGATTAATCCTTATTTTATTTATTTAATTTTTTATGACTCGGGTGTCCAAGGTTCGTCCAACTAATCTTGAAAAGTGACAGTATTTCTCTTGGTTCGCCATCCGGGGTAAATTCGGATGTGATTACAACTTATACTTACTTGAACTGGACATTCGAGAAGTGATTTTCCTTCCCGTAAACCTCTCATTACTACGTGCTGACAAGTTTTTTGAAGAGACGACAAAATGTATTATAACTTTGCCACCACATGTTATCTATCTTTCAATATAAATATTGTCTTCCAGTCGTCGCGAGAATTCGAACATCCAATATTACATGAAATGCCCTCATACTTTATCATTCCGCCGTGCTCGTAGGGACGATTATTCCTTATTTTATTCTCATTTAAAGTTGCTTTGACAAACAAATAAGTGGGGTTTCTAGTGGGTCCCAGCCATTGTTACCCTGTAAAAAAATGTGGGGCCTCAACCTCATAAAAATAGCCTAAAATCGCGCCGAAAGGCTGGTTGTCTACACCTCAATTTGTAGTGCGCTCCATTTTCGCATTTTAGAGCAGCTTCGATTACAAGACTCTCTCAATTTTAATTTAAATATAATTTAATAAGTAAAGTATTGAAATATATAACTTAGCCCTCCGTTTGAGCCACATTATTTTTTTCATTCTCATTCTTTTATTTATTTTCAACTACACGTTCTTCAATAAAAAAATATTTTTCATCACATCAATAACTTTTCATTTTTTTTCAATATCAACCAAAAAATTTCATTCTTGAAGCAAAAAATATACACCAAACAGGGGTTTACTAAGAACTTGTTTGAGTCCCAATTTATTGTAAGAATGTATTTTGGAATAAGAAATTGATGGAAAATATGTGGTCAAATCATAAGAAAAAGTTAAGAATTTACCTTTTTATTGAAAAATGTATTATTGAAAAGAAGAGAGAAAAAAATGTATTTTAGAAATAACGGGGATAAAACAAGAGCTAAATGCAATATTATAATGTATGAATAGTTATATTTAAAAAGTAAAATCTTTAGTCACTTAAAATTTATTTTTAAGAATTGATTATCTAAAATAGAGAGTATCGTGTATTTAAGAAGTTTTTTGGACATGCTCTAAGAATAGATTAAAAAGTAAGTTTTACTCTAAAAATTTGAAGAGTCGCCTTTTATTTTAAATAATTTTAAAATATAGAATCTTTTGTTGTGTTTGAGCCACATTATTTTGGAATAATGTATTCTGGAATAATGGAGAATGTGTGGTTTGAAAAAAAAAAAAAAAAACTTATTAATGTGATGAAAAATATTATTTTATTGAAGAATGTGTGGTTGAAAATGAGTAAAAGAATAAAAATAAAAATTTTATTATTAAGTATTGACTCTCTAAAATATAGAGATTTTGTATTTAGAGCGTTTCTTGAAATTTCTTTTAAAAGTTAAATATTTCAATTGCTGATAATTATTTCAAAAATATCTCAATGGTCCTTGAACTTTAAAATTTCTTTGAGTTAGCACTGAACTTTTTCGGCTGACATTGAACTTTAAAAGTTTTTTGAATTGACACTGACCTTATCAAAATGTTATTCATTCGCCTTCTATCACTCTCCATTACAAAAGTTAACAAACTATACCACATGGTAGATAGAATGACGCGTATGATAACATTTTGATTAATTCATTACATTCATTAACTTTTAAATTGGTGAACGAGAGACGGATGTGATAATATTTCAATACGTTCAGTGGCTCAACCAACTTTTAAATTTCTGTTAAAATTGAATGGATGAAACACATAAATAAATAATTTAAAATGAAAATTGCTTATCGATCAAGCATTTTTAAGTGTCATATATATTGTATTCGATTGAGACTTTAAAAAAAAAAAAAAAAATTTGTGAAATTTATATGGCTCTCGTATCGTAAATTTTGTGTGTCACATAAGGCTGACTATTAAAATAGTTGCGTGTACTCCAAGGGTAAGGGAGAGGCTATGTCGCTATTGCGGGTCGGTTAAATTTTGTTTAATAGATAATCTGATTTCTTGGTTAATATTAGTTAGTGGAAACGCCACACAATTGGCTTTTTTTATTATATTCTGATGGTGCATTATTAAAATTGATGGACCAACAATCGAGTGGACTACTGACGTAACATTAATGGAATTCGATTCAAAAAAAAAAAAAAATTGTGCTGTCGGAATGTTGAAATCCACCTCCCGATTTTCTGTCTTCAATGGCCAAGCGAGGTTCTTTTGGCACATCAATAATGAGAAATTTTTAACTCGTCAAATGTACGTAGGAGATCAATTTCATTGAAAATTTGAAATCAATGTGTTAATATCCACTTAAATGTTTACCGAGATTGCAAAATTAGTTTTCGATTTAACATGATCGTAATAGAGATATTTTTTTATTTTTAAAAAAATATTTTAATCCCATTTATGCTATTTGTATCTAGAGAGGGCAGTGACAAATTTGTCAAGTTTGCCTTTGAATTTTTTTTGGCTCTCGACGTGACAATATTAGTCATGTCATTTTCACAGTGCTTTACTACGTAAGCAAATGGAAATTTTGAATTTCATTTGGGAAATGTAACATATAAGGACAAATGCTTTACTTAGAATCAACGTCAACAAAAATTGTGGTCCAAGTTTTGAATTAGCGTACCTTCGAAGCTAGAGTTGCTTTAATAGAAACTCTTATCTTTCTCGAACATGAAAAAAATTGTGACTTAAGTCCCCGAGCCACATTAAAATTTTCAATTCTCATTCTTCTATTCATTTTTAATCACACATTTTTCAATAAAATAATGTGACTCAAACCCACCCTTAAGTTTGAGATTATCGTACTCCTAAAAGAATTTTTAAATGAATAATAGTTAAAGTAATTGTTCAAAGAGTGAGAATGTGAGATGATTATCTAACTTTCTTTTTACGGCTAAGAGCTTGTTTGGTGGAACTAAAAAATTGATTAAAATTGAAAATATGATCGTTATTGGGTTCCACCGATCTAATAAAAGTCAACAATAATGAGTAGTTTTTCAATTTTAATCCGATTTTAATCTTTACCAAACACGCTCTAAATCCAACCTCATGGTTCGTTAGTCGTTACGTTCGTATAAGAAAGAAAAGCAGAATTTTAACCATGTACAAACAAGAATTATGCCCCTTTTTTCTATTGAAATAAAATAATAATATTAATATTAAAAATGATTTTTCTTTAAATTTTACTCTTTAAATATACAAGGTTGTCTTTTAAGCCGTTGTTTGATATACATTATTTTTTAATAAAATAATGTTATATGTAAATTTAAAACTTTTTATTATTTTTTAAATACACATTTTTCATCAATCTACTTTTTCAAAATACATTATTTGATAAAAATAGGGCTTAAACGTGCTGTAAAAAGTAAAGGACACCATTGGAAATGCTCCGAAAGATAATGATTAGGAGAAAAAAATGTTATTTTTGTGTTTGGTGCATATTAAAATGAGAGAATATATTTTTTTGAAGTGATATGATGATGAATATGTGGTTAAAAAAATGAAAAAATTATTGATGTGATGGAAAATATTATTTTATTGGAGAATATGTAATTAAAAATAAGTAGAAAAATGAGAATAAAAAAAAATAATGTGGATCAAACAGGGACTTATTTTGGAACAAGATCAAGCACAGTTTGAACATTAATGCACAGCACATGTATAAGTGCGTCATTGATTATGTAAGTTATATCCAGTATGCATGCCGTGATTATTGGATATGGTTCAAATTTGTATCCAAATTTAAATTTACTTCTCTGGAAAAAATAGTCGACGGGTTTCAATTTATTGTGGGTATGAGTGCAGACAATAAGTGTCAAATCCGGTGCCGTTTGATTTGGTTTGAGAGATAAGTTGTGTCGAGACTGCTCTAGAAGCTTGCAGCCCGCTCGAATAATTTTATTCTCTTTTTGTATTTTCATAAAACTAACTAGAAGAAAAATAGAAGTTTGTTGGACATCATCACAAGTCCAATATTATTAGCATGTTCGAGTCCCATTATTTTACTAAAATGTATTTTGGAATAGAAATTTGATGGATAATGTGTGGTTAAAAACTAAAAAAAAAAAATTGATTCAAGTTTAATATTATTTTTTTTGAAGAATTTGTGGTTGAAAATAAGAGAAGAAATATATTTTAAAAATAATAGGAACCAAACAAAGACTATACCTATAGTTTATAGCTCATCCAAACTACTCTGATACCTTTGATAACTAGATTCTACATTTAGACAAAATTTTCGAATCATTTAATAATTGCACGTGGTGCCAAAATTGGGAGGATATTAGAGCACGTGTAGTGTGACCTCGAAAAATGGGTCTAATACGTGGCCAACAAAACAAGTCTCCACGTAAGCTCCTCCCTGCGCACGGTAACGCATCGTTAATCACTCGTGGCCTTTTCCGATAGAGGTGAAAGCGACCCTGAGCACTCCGATGATCAAGTCAGTGATTTCGTAATCTGAAAAATGACTTCCAACGGTGAGGTGATCACCAGAATGTGGCTGAGTGTATGTGTAAGTGTGTGGTCTCCAAAGTTTGAAGATTATCCTTAAGGCTAAGAATTAGAGAGAAAAAAGAAGGGTCATCTCTTACCTTAATGAGTGAGTATTTATATTAAGAAGAAGGGAGAGGAAAACCATTGGATGTAAGGACACGTGACTTCGGATCTCGGGCAGATTATTCCTTCATAGGTGTCAATCTATCCATCCATAGGTCGACCGGTATTAAATTTTTCATGACATACCTGTGCGAGTTGACCGTTTAGAGTCTATCACACGTCTCATCCACTAGGCTAAGGATTTGATTTTGGAGAGATCTTCTCACATAAGATCTTGGAGGCGTGGGGAAAAGAATATGGATGTGGCGAAGGCGAAGTGCGAGCCTTTACATCTGTCGTGTGTGGCTGATGAGTTCGGATCGTCTACGAGGTGAGGAGCAGCGTTTATGTACAAATATTAGATTCAGTTTGTCCAATACAAATTCAATTCGTCTGCCACGTGGCAACGCAGAATTAAGTAGTGTAATACATGGCGGATAACCTGGATGGATTAGGTGGAGGGCACCTGAAGGCCAGTAACAACAGTCCCTCAAGTTTGTGTATGGATATTTATATAATGCATGGACTTTGTAGATGTGGCTATATCGTGTTATCTTATGGGGTGTATGCGTTAGTTGTTGTAGAAGAGACGAAAAGGTAAGCATGAACGAAGTCCTGATGGAAGGACGAAACATGGAGTGTAACTTTGGGAAAGGTTGGGGGGCAAAAAATGACGTCCTAGCTAAAAGACGAAGTGTTTAAGTGTTGGCAACTTTGGGAAAAGTTGTTGCAAAGGCGAAGTCATTGCTGAAGTACGAGGCGATAAGTGTTGGCAACTTTGAGAAAAATTGTTGTAAATGCGAAATCATTGCTGAAGGACGAGGTCGTGAGTGTTGGCAACTTTGAGAAAAGTTGTTACAAAGGTGAAGTCCTTGTTGAAGGATGAGGCGGTGAATGTTGACAACTTCGAGAAAATTTGTTACAAAGGCGAAGTCCTTGCTGAAGGAAAAGGCGGTGAGTGTCGGCAACTTTGAGAAAAGTTGTTGCAAAGGCGAATTACTTGTTGAATGACGATGCGGTTAGTGTGGCAACTTTAAGGAAAGTTGTTGCAAAGGTGTAGTCCTTGCTGAATGATGAGGTGATGAGTGTTGGCAACTTTGAGAAAAGTTGTTGCAAAGGTGAAGTCCTTGCTGAAGGACGAGGCAATGAGTGTTGCATCCTGGCTGAAGGACGAAGCACATACTGATGAGACAGCCTTAGGTTGTGTGCTAATGATTTGATAATTCTCGTGTCTTCCCAAGGCAATTCTTGTGGGCATCGCTTGCTTCCAATAGACACTTCCTAGGCAATAAATGGTAATCATGGCGACGGTTGGGAGATCTCTAGGCAACGTGTGAAGTACACCACTTCATTAGGACTATGGGTTTACATGACTTTTGGTTTCAACAATAATGATGGACCATAGATTCGGACGGTCAAGATATGATCAATAATGATATGATGGGTGGAGCAAACTTGGGACACCTATATGAGGCCTAAACTTTTCACTTTACAACTTTACTTTGTGAAATCCCTCTGAAATTCCCTGCACTTTGGTTTCTCCATCTTTTCGGTGAGCAAGATCTTGAAACTCCGGCGACCTATTTGAAAATTTCGGCAACTCCTTTTCTTTCAAACTTTAATCTTTAGGTAAACTGTTCTTTATTTGCTTTATTTTGCTTCAAAGTTAGATCGAATGGCTTCTGAGGGTCTAGAAACACTTATATTAGTGGGGAGAGCAAATTGTTGAGAGTTTGGTCATGAGAGACCCACTAGTCATTTTTCTGACGAAATAGGAAGAGCGATCGAGTTGGGGAAAAACATTTGGAGACTACTTGCCCCACACGTGGACACTTCTATCTAGTGGGGGACTTCTAGCTGTCCCTCTAAAATCACTTCAGAAACTTTAGATAAGTGTAGACGGATCTTTAGGATACCTGACAACATAGACTTGATCATACCCGACCCTAACGAGAGGGCATGTTATTCGAGGCCGGGCTGTGTGGTCATTAGTGAGAACATGTTAAAGGCAAGCTTTAGACTCTATTTTCACCCATTTTTTAGGTTAGTTCTCCGCTCTTATGGTCTGGCTCCAACCCAACTCCACCCAAACTCTTGGTCTCAAATTGTTGGGTCGTGGATGCTCTGACGTCAGGTCAGCCTAGGCGTAGATATGCTTTTTAGTGTTTTTCACTCCATCTTTTTCCCTAAGCACACAGCCGGGGTGAGAAAAGTAGGGGTGGTATTACTTAACTCCTTGGGGATCTCACTCCCCATTCATGGTGAATATGCCCTCTTTAGTGAAGGAGTGGCGAATGTCCTAGTTCTAGGCTGTTGGGAGATGGGACACCATGGAGAATGATCCCATGACTCCTCTTACCGTCCACACTTCTTACTCTACAGCTAGTAAGTCATTTTACCTAGCCGATTATACTAAGAACGATTTCTTATTGCTTAATATTTTCATTGTTTGCAAGCTCTCTGTCGAGGTGTGAGATCTTCGAAGAGTAGTGGGACATCATCCATCATATCTTCCAACCGCCCTTCAAGGAATGGAGCTACAATAAGCTGATTGGCAAGAATACTAGCTTTACCTTACATGGGCTAATGGCAACTTAAGGTGAGCTTTACTTTTCGGTTTGGTTAAGATGTAATCAACTACAAACTTATCTAAATATACTTGAAACATTTCCTTCTTTTGTAGACAATTTCTTAAAGAAGAAACCACTAAGGCCCGACTTTGCCACAATCCGCCGAAGTATGACAGAGGTAAGGGAATTAAAAACTACTTCTGCGTACAAGAAGCAAGTTGAGAGGCTAAACTCTCTAAGTAAAACCCAACAGCCTCCTAAAGAAGATAAAGTGGAGGACGGTGACTCACTCGTTAAGAGAAAAAGATCCAACCCAACAGGGGCTTCCTCTTCGTCGGCCACCGTGGATAGGCCACCACCCCCACCCATTCCAACAGGGATGATTATCGCAACCCCTCTGAGATATCCTTTGTTTCGGTACAAGAGATTGCACTGCCTAGCTTTGCCACCCAATTCGGGAAGCCAGCTCGGAAAGGCTGAAGAAGTCTGCCAATCTTCCACCTCGCAGCAAAGTAACTCATTTTTTGGGGAGCAAAGAAGATGACCTCTCCGAGACAGTATTGGAAATGATGTCTCCAGAGATCGCTTCTGCCATCCGAGCTCATAACAAGTATTGGACCAGAGACTGGCAAGATCATATCGCCTCCTGCGAGATGGATGACCTCCTAGCCGTTAGGGGTGTAAGAGGTCCGATTTTTGCGATTCTGACAAATTTTAAAACCAAACCGTTTAAATCGGTTTGAGAAAATCCCAAACATAAACCAAACCATTTTGAATGGTTTGAAAAAAACTCAAACCTAAACCTAACGGTTTGGTCCGATTTTAAACCGCCGATTTCACCGTATATTTTTTTATCTGTCTACTTTTATGACATTAATTCATTGACTTCAATATATATTTATATCTTACTAACAATAAATCTAAAACAAACTAAATATATCTACTACAAATTTAAATATCAACTAAATCAAAGTGAAATCACAATAAACTAAAATATAGTTTTTTGTTTGCCATTTTTGTCTAAGACGTTACGATAACGTTACAATACAAATCTATTAAACTAAATATAAAGCCCAAAAAATATAATGATATTCAACAAGACCTCTTGATCATCATATATGAAAAATAAAACTACTGATTAGACGGAGAGAATAACTAACCATAATAATAAATCAATTATTTATAATATTTAAACATAACAATTACACAAGCTTACCGTTGTATTTTATTACGAATTCAGTTTCTCACATATACTCAAACACCAATTGTTGTCACACATGATTCATAGTCTCCATTGTTAAACAAATGCATTTGTTATATCATCATAGTATTGGATACTGATATATAAGAGAATCTTTAAAAATATGGTAATAGAAAATATAAACCACCTGCCACAATTTTTATTGAATCATCAAATGTTTCCATTTCATCTAAATATTGGTACAGTACTATAGGTTCATTCTTAATTTGCAACTAATTCTTTCCGCATATACAAGCATCAACCATCCTTGCACCTAATAAACTCCTAAAAGAATCAAGTATCCGACCTCAATTTGAGAATGCAGACTCAGAAGCAATTGTAGAAATTTGAATTCTAAAGAGGAAAAAGGTTTTTGATAAATTATGTTAGTCTTGAGATTATTAGATATAAATTAGAATTATTTGGTAATAATAATATATATGTAATAGAAAATTATAAATTGACAAAAATATATACAAATGACAAAACTATTGAATTTTGCATAGTTGGATGAATTTTAAAAAAAAAAATTCTTTATATTTTTTTATTTTTATATATTTTTCACCGGTCCGGTTTGGTTTTAAACCGTAATTAAAATTCTCAAACCTAAACCAAACCGTTTTTGACCAGTTTGGTTTGGTTCAAAATCATTTCGTGACGGGTCCACGTGGCACCAAACCGACGGTTTCTAAAATACGGTTTCGGTTCGATTTTTCAATTTAGCGATTTTTGCTTACAGCCCTACTAGCCGCCAACAATGCATGCATGGCCAGAGCTTTAAGTGTGGTACATCGGCAGAAGATTTGGTCTGTGTCCTCCGTAAGGAAAACGAGGAGTTGGAGGAAAGGGTTAAAGCCTCGGGCTAGTGGGAAGAAAAGGCGAGAAGGCAAAAAATGAGGCAGATGAGGCTGAAGTGAAGAGGATCGAGGCCGAGGTGAAACTGGACTTTGCTAAGATACAAGTAAATCAACTGAAAAATGAACTTCAAGAGTTGGTTTCCCAAGTGGCTGCACTTGTCAAGCGAATTGACCAGTCCAATGAACACCAAAGGATTGTCTTAGAGGCCTTAGAGGAGGCCAACAAGGAAAAAGTCGAATTCAGGATGCTTACCCGCCCAAAAGGAGGAGATCGAATCTCTTAAAGCTAAAGTGAAGACAATAGGTAAAGTGGCGGTTCAGAATTAAATTGACAACTTCGACCAAATGAAGGAGTGCCATATCTTCGCTAACTACAGGGCTTCATGGAATGCCCAATAGATGATGTCTCGCCTAAGAGAGGTGCATCCAGAGCTGGACATTGCATTTCTTGAAGAAGAGTTCGAAGGTCTTACTAGAGGCCGACCTGACATAGAGGTTGAGGAAGAAGTAGGAGCGGGGGCCATTGTAAATGTAGATCCTTAGTTTTTCTTGTAATGGCTTCAACCTTAATTTGTTCAGTAATGAAATTCTTTCTTCAATTGTTATTCCGTGTTGTCGCTTAGCCTAAAACACGCTAACTAGATGGAGTCCAAGTGTAAACACTTCGCCTAAGTATAACCACTTAAGCAAATGGATTAATTAAATAGAATCCAAGTGTGAACACTTCGCCTAAGCATAACCACTTAAGAAAATGGATGAAGAAAATGGAATCCAAGTGTTAACACTTTGCCTAAGCATAACCACTTAAGCAAATGGAATCAAAGTGTAAACACTCTGCCTAAGCATAACCAAATGTGAGAACACCGTTGATCCGCTTCACCGAAAGTGCACTCGCACCTCCTCTGATGACTTGGTTGGGGTGAATTCGTTTGAGAATACATAAGTGAAAATCAATTCATTCAATTGACAACAATATTTACATGATAAGTCCCCATGATCTCCCTACTAATAATTCTTCCTCAATTGCTCGATGTTCCAAGGATGAGGCATCACTTTGCTTCCCAAATTTTCAATCTTGTATGTGTCGGGTTGCACTTCCTCAATGACATGATATGGGCCCTCCCAGTTCGACCCCAATATTCCCGTTCCCGGTTCTTTTTATGATGGAAACATTTTTTAGAGTTCCAGATTGCCAATGCGAAAGGTCGTTTTCTTCACCTTGACATTGTAGTAGTGCATCATCTTGCATTAGTAAGAGGTAAGTCTAACTTGAGAATCTTCTCTCTTTTCTTCGAAGAGTTCAAGCTCAAGCCTTCTTAGTTCATCATTTGTTATTTCGTTAAAGTAGATGTGACAAGGTGACGGCACTCCAACTTCTACTAGGCTCATGGCTTCAGCCCCATAAGTCATAGACAATGGGGTTTCCCCGGTTGCAATCCTATAAACTGTTCCCAAAGAACCTGGGAGAGTTCATCAACCCATACCCCCTTTAAAGCATCCAACCTTCTTTTTAGGGTGATTTTGTTGACCGCTTCGACCGGCCGTTAGCTTGGGGGTGATGAGATGTTGAGAAATGCTTTTTAATTTCGAGCTTATTACACAAATCCATGATCTTCTTGTTATCAAATTGCTTACCGTTATCTGAAATCAGATAGAGGTACCTACATATAATGTTCTTCCAGAGAAATTTGGAAGTGTTCACTTCGGTGATCTTGGACAACGGCTCTGCCTCGACTTATTTTGTAAAGTAATCAATCGCAACAATGGCGAAAAGGCATTCCCCTCCCTTTTGGCAATGGAGCAATAAAATCAACTCCCCATTTGATAAATGGCCAAGGGCTTAATACGACTATGAGTCCTTGAGAGGGTTGCTTTTGCATGTTGGAGAAACTCTGGCATTTGTCACACTTGCATATGAATTGTATTAAGTCCCTTTTCAAGGTGGCCAATAGTATCCTTGTCTGAGTACCTTATGTGCTGGGGCTGGCCCTCCAGAATGATTATCACAAACTCCCTCATGGATTTTTCTTAGGATGTAATTGCCTCTTCACCTCATGTGCACCTAAGGAGGGGATGAGAAACCTCATTTGAACAGCACATCGTCTTGCAGGATGAAGTGAGCAGCTCTCCTCCGAAGTCGGCGAGCTTCGACTTCACTGCTTGACACAACTTGTTCTTTAAGGAAAGCAATGATTGGTTGCATCCATAAAGGTGTGCCTTTTATCCACATCAATTCTTCATTCCTTGTAATCGAAGGTTCAGCAAGGTGTTCTATGGGAACCATCTTGAGGAGTTTAGAATCCTTACTGCTAGCCAATTCTGACAGAGTGTCAGCGTGGGAGTTATAAAGGCGGGGTACTTATGTCAATTCAAACTTTTCAAAATTGGGGAGAAAATTCATGACTAGTTTCAAGTATGCTGCCATGTGTTTATCTCTAGCCACAACATTGTCATTGACCTGGTTCACCACTAGTTGCGAGTCATAGTTGATGGTCAACCTCTTCACTTGCAACTCCATAGCCAAACGAAGGTCGGATAGGAGCGCTTCATATTCAGCCATGTTGTTGGATGCTTTAAATCCAAGACTCACTGCACAATTAAGCTTATGACCCTCCGAATTCTCCAAGACTAGTCCCACTCCCGAACCGGCTTTTCCATACAATCCGTCGACAAAGAGGTTCCATGTGGGAGGATCCGTTGGTTCCATAATTACTTCAATCTCAGGGACCTTGGCAAATTCAACGACAAAGTCAGCCAAGGGTTAGCCCTTAGCTGCAACACTGGGTTTATACATTATGTCAAACTCACTGAGCTCGACTGCCAACTTCAACAGTCTCCCTGAGGTGTCTGGTTTATGAAGAACTTGCTTTATGGGGGAGTTTGTCAGTACATAAATGCTGTGGGCCTGGAAGTATGGCCTCAACTTTCGAGATGCGGTGATCAAGGAAAGAGCGAGCTTCTCCATGACTGGGTAACGCACCTCCGTTGGAAACAATGCTTTCCTTATATAATAAATGGGCAACTGGTGCGTCTCCTATTTCCTTATAAAAATCGAACTGATGGCCTCGTCAGACACAACTAGATAAAGCAACAATGGTTTGCCTACTTTGAGCTTGGATAGGAGGGGAGCATGTCCAAGGTAACTTTTTAATGCTTAGAATGCTACATCGCACTCTGATGTCCATTGGAACCTCTTCCTCCTTCGAGGATCTTAAAAAAGAGAAGACACTTCTCAGTGGCTTTGGATATGAAGCGATTGAGTGCAGTACAGCTACCCTGCCAGTGAATATATCCTCATTTCAATCAAAACCTTAATCTTCACTGGATTCGCTTCAATTCCTCTCTGATTTACAATGCATCCCAGGAACTTACCGGATGTCACTCCAAACACACCTTTGAGAGGGTTTAGCCTCATCCAGTATCTCATCAACATTTGGAAGGCCTCGCCTAAATGCCTTCCATGCTCTCTGGCCTGTAGGCTCTTCACGAGCATGTCGTCAACATAGACTTCCATCATTTTTCCGAGCTGATCAGCAAACATCTTGTTTACTAGCCTCTAATAGGTAGCTCCAACATTTCTCAGTCCAAAGGGCATCACCTTATAACAATATAGCTCTCTATCTGTGATGAAAAAACTATTGTCCTCATCTTCTAGGTACATGGGAATCTAGTTATAACCCGAATAAACATCCATGAAACTTGGCATCTCATGTCCAGTAGTCGAATCTACCAATTGGTCTATTCAAGGGAGTGAAAAACTGTCCTTCGGGCAAGCCTAATTGAGATTGGAAAAGTCAATACACACTCTCAAGTTGCCATTGTGCTTCTTTACCGGCACGAGATTGGATATCCACTTTGCTGATCAATTTCTCCACTTCTTCTCTCTAAGCCTCATACATTTCTGTGTTCAATGCTCCCCTCCTCTGCCTGTATGAGGTTTAACTCGGATCAATTCGCAAATGGTGGCAACTGACATTTGGGTCTATTCCAATCTTGTCTTCATGTTTCCATGTAAAGACGTCTGAGTTCTTGCGGAGGATATACATATAAGGATAATGCTACTTTGCCACCTTAAATGACCACTTTCTTGACATAATTTTGTCATTTTCTGTGCATATTGTCTATTTTGCCCTTATTCTTATATTTTAATTGATTTCCGCATTTTACTCTCATAATTGGTATCAGAGACTAGTAACGAAACTGAAGAAAATTTTTAGAACTTATATATAATACATTTTAAAATGAATAGAAAAGATAAAATAATTTTAGAAGAATTACAAAATATTAATATTTTAACTAATACTAATAGACTTAAATTACAAGATTTAGCTATAAATTTAAGTACTAAATATAAAACTCTAAGTGAAGAAATACAACAAATAAATAGTTCTCAACAATTATAGAAATAAAAAATAAAGGATTACAAATTTTAGTAGATGAATTTTTCGAACATGAAGAAGAAGACGTTATAATAAATCAATTTTTAGAACAATATGATAATTATGCTCAACCTTTAGAAAAAATGGATATTATAAATCAAGATGTTTTAACTCATATAATAAATATTGAATCCAATTTAGAAATTGTTAATGACAATATTAAAATAGGACCAAAAATCTTATATAAACAAATTGAATCAAAATTAAAAGAATCAAAACTAAAAAGAGATTCTTGTATATCAATTGAACCACATTTACCAGTTTATGTTATAGAAGAATTAGAAAATAAATTCTTTGAAGCCATTGGAGAAGAATTAGAAGTCTATAAACAAAGTTTAGAACAATTAGCTATTCAAACCGAAAATATTTATATGAATGATCCTCCACCCAAAGAGGAAACTACTGAAATTAATACTCCATCTCTAAATCAACAAGTTGAAACTCAACCGTTAGTCGGAGAGACAAGTAGAACTAATATTACTACAGATTGGACACAAGTCGAATCTGATGACTGGAATCTAGAATGGAATAACTGAAAAACGAGAAGGTTATAATTTTATAAAAGGACCCAAGATTATGTTAACTAAACATATACATCTTAGGGATAATAATCCAGTTAAATTATTTACTGAACCAATTCCTACAACAGGAATATGGCTAGATGTTGACGATAGCAATAATAAAAGTGAAATTATTGATTCATGGGCAAAAGTTACTGATTTAGCTGTTGCTTTTCATAAATGGAATACAACTCAAGCTTATAACTTTTTAATCAACACCTTTAGAGGAATTACTTCAGATATCCGGAGGAGAACTTCTGAAGAAACTAAAAATAAAATTAAATATGGAGAAAAATCTACAACTACTATAGATAGTAATGAAAGTTTGGATGCTGAAAATTTTAAAGAAGTTTTAAAACGAATGGAAAATTTCTTTAGACATTTACTCTTAGAAGAAGTTATACCAGAAACCAAAATAGACATGATCACTCAAGAAGCCTTACAAGCTGAAAGAGAAATGGAATTATTAAAAATCTGTGATATGTGTGAATTAAACGAATATACTAAGAAATTCGAAAAAATATATATTAAAGCTTCTAAATCCATAAAAGAATGGAATTTATCAGAAGAAGATGTAAAATTATTAAATAGATATTTTCTTAAATTACATTGGCCATGGGGTCAGAAATTATTTGAAGATTACCAAATTTATTGGAATAAAATAGAATGAGAAGATCCTAATCGTAAAGCTGATACCTTAGGAATGAGAACTTCATTCGCTAAAAGAAAAATATCTGAATGGTGTAGAAAATCTATGTACAAACACCTATTTAGAAAACATGGTAAGAAAGCAAGTTTATGCTGTTATGGAGAAACAACGCAGTACCGCAACCAACCGCCTAGGAAACCATATTATAAGAAGAAATTTAAAAAGTATTTTAAACCTTGCAAGAGAAACAAAGGATTTAAGAGTCATAAGAAATATTTTAAAAAGAAAAAACCCTGGAGAAAGGAATATAACCAACATATGAAACCTCAGAAAAAATCAAAAGAAGAATTTTATAAAAAATGTAAATGTTTTACATGTAATGAAATAGGACATATATCTCCCAATTGTCCTAATAAAAATAAAGAGAAAATGTTAAAGCCATTAGGATAATGGAAGAAATAGAATCTGACTCAAACTATGAGATAATCGAAGACTTAAACGAATTATCTGAAACAGACTCAATATATGAGCTAGATATAAAAGAAATTGAAGAACCAGAATTTGAACAAATTTATATGAATCAAGAGATTATAGATACTATTGAAACCAACTTAGATAATGAAGAATGAACTTTACAAACAGTAGTGTTTGATGAAAAAAGATATGGAATTATAAAAGAAAAACAAATATCTTTAAAAGATAGAAATGTTTTTGTAAGATCAATACTACCTTGGTTTAATAAACCAATATATATTGCTAAATATGATGAAGTACCAATTAATATCGAAAATGTTAAAGGAAACACTACTATACTTCTAATACTAAAGAATGTGTTAATAGAGAATTAGCAAAAATAAGTAGATCCACTAGAGAAAGATTAAAGAACATAGTGATTGGAGGAATCCAAATAATGATCAAAGGATACTTTAGAGAAGAAATGGATATTCTTATACAAATGTACTTAATGGATAACAGAATACTTCATGATCCTATGGATGCTCTATTAGGAGTTGTCTCTGGAAATCTATTATATAAGAAAATTATATTTACTATAAGACCTAGATTTGCCATGTCCCTATTAGATGAAAATTTAAGTATGGGATTATCTATATCATAGAATTGATAGATTAATTATGCCACCAAGAAGTAAAGCTATAACATTACATTGTAAAGCTTTATATGCCTTTACTACTACACACCAAAAGAAAATCAATAAGTCTCGGGAGATTTTATACAAATACATGAAGATTTTAGAGACCTAGCACAATTTACACCACCAAGAATGTTGAGTAATAATAACATTTCATTACCACAAGATATATTGCTTGATTTTCATCAGCAATCTAGAAGAATAGATAATAATGTAGGAAATCAAGGATTAGTTACCTTGAATACCTCTGGACAACTTATAGCCAGAATGCCTAGTAGAAGAATAGAAAGAAGTATTAGTACTAGAGAACTTTCAAGCTCTAGTAGAACATCTACAAGTAGAAACTATCAAATAATGCCTAGAAATAGTATTGATATTGACCTAAGAAAATGTGAGGAAGATAATTTTCTTGTTCTAACAGAATATATCAATAATCAGAATAACTACCAAGAAATTATAACACTTGTTAATACATGAGCTAGTACTAGTCATATAAGAGCAGACTTAGTTGATCATTTACTAGAAGAAAAATTACCGCAAGGAATAACTCTTACAGATTATCATGTAATTAAATATGAAATTATAACTTTTGTTAATCTAGAACTAAGTTTCACAGATATAGAAGGAGAACAATTTAAACTAAATCTTAAAATTCATAAAGATTATAGAAAAGGAAAAGATACTAGTCCAATATTATTGGGAATGAACTTTCTTGGAAAGTCTCACTATTCTATATCCAGAAGAATACCTTACAAATAACTATAGAAGGAAAATAAAAAATGATTTCTAGAGTTAATAAAAACAAAGAACCAATTTATATGATACAAGGAATTAGATCAATCAAAACTATCATACTTAGTCCATATATTGAGATAACTCTCAAATTACCAGATTACTGTATGATAAAATTTCATGTTATACTTGATACTGGATTAGGTATTTGCCTATACAAAAGATATGTGTTCCCAGAACATTACTATAAAAGAGACTATAAGAAGACAACTTATGGACAAACAACCAGTGATATTGTAGAAATCTATAGAGATTTTGTAGAAAATGTTCCTATAATTATAGGAAATAGAGAATGTTTTATACCTCGAATATATGCAACAGATAAAATTGGATGTGATATCCTTTTATGAGAGAATTTTATCTACACATATAGCCCTTTTACACAATATAAAGATAGTTTTGAATTTACAACACCTTGCAATCACAAAATTAAAACACCAAAAATCTATAAAGCAATTGGAATTGCACATCAACCAATTCACCATAAACCCAGATATCAGAGTTTTGCAGGTAATCTGGTGGATGTTATATAGAAATTAATCAAAAATAAAAAATTCCAGTATTAGGAATTAGCAATTTAGAAGAAGAATTAGAAAGTATTAAATTAGAATTAAAAAAATGTTATCGTGAACACCCCTTAGCTAAATGGGATAAAGATAAACTCATGGCAACCATTGAACTAAAAGACCCAGATGCTAAAATATCAGGAAAACAATTTACTTATAGCGAAGAAGATAAAAAAAATTTGAAATACAAATTAAAGAACTCTTACAATTAGGAGTTATAAAAGAATCAACTAGTCCATATAATAGCCCAGCATTTATGGTTAGAAAGTATAATGAAATTAAAAGAGGAAAAGCTAGAGTGGTAATTGATTATAGAGATTTGAATTCTAAAACTGTACCAAATAGCTATAAACTACCAATAAAAGAATTGTTAATAAAACAAATACAAAAAAGTAAAATGTATTCTAAATTTGATTGTAAATCTGGATATTGGCAAATAAAACTAGATGAAGCATCAAAACCTTTAATTAGTTTTACTACCTCTAATCCATTAGGACAATTCGAATGGAATGTTATGCCATTTGGATTAATGAATGCACCAGCAATATTTCAACAAAGAATGGATAAGATTATTAGACCAATAAAGAACTTCTGCATTGTTTATGTAGATAATATTCTTATTCATAGTAAAAATCTAAAAGAACATATTGAACATCTTAAGAAATTCAACTATATTGCTAAAAAATATGGATTAGCCTTATTAGAAAGAAAAGCAGAAATAGCTAAGACTGAAATTGAATTCTTATGATATATATACTTACTGAAGAAAAAATACTTCAACAACCTCATATTGGGAAGAAGATTATTGATTTCCAGAAGAAATTAGAAGTAAGAAAGAGTTACAAAGCTTTATTGGATTATTAAATTATTCTGAGAAATTTATTAAAAACTGTACAAAATACAAAGTCCATTTTAACAAAAAAACTCAAAAAAGGAGTTGAATGGGAATGAACACAAGAAGATATAGAAATGGTAAATAAAATTAAAAGAATATGTGAAAATCTACCAGAATTAAATATTCCAAATGATGATGATTTCTTTATTTTAGAAACTGACGCATCCTTATTATATTGGGGAGTAATTCTAAAAAGAAAAGAAAATCATAAAGAATTTCTTTGTAATCCATTATGTAAATGCCCAGAAGAGTTTGTTGCTTATACTTCAGGTACATTCAAAGATGTCGAGACAAGGTATGATATCAATCGTAAAGAATGTTTAGCCGTTAAGAAAAGTGTAGCAAAATTTGAACTTTATTTGCTACGTAAGAAATTTCTTATTAGAACAAATAATACTCAGGTAAAACCATTATTAACAAATAAATTTGGAACAAGTGCAGCTGAAATGCCACTTATTAGAATGCAAATGTGGTTTGCACCATTTAAATTTGATATTATCCATATTAAAGGGAAAAACAATTTTATTCCCGATTCTCTAACCAGGAATGAAGCAAATCAGGAAGGAATTAGAGACATTGAAGTTCAAAATGAATATGAAGATTGCTGCTATGGAGTCCAAGATAACACTAATAGAAATGGCTGCTGTCAAACCGATATCTGAGAAAGCCAATAAGGTTATATTATCTGAAGGCCCTAGTGCCAATAAATTTAAAGGCCTCAGTGCCAATATTGAACAAGCAGCATTAAAGCTTCATAAACTATCAGTCCAAGAGAATACTACTTTGTCTCTCTCACAGGAGAAAAAATTAACAAAGGAAAGTATCTCCATACCAGAGCTAGATCGCTTAAATATCATCAAGGCCTGTAACACTCCTAGTGTTATGGATATCAAAAGTAAAAATGATTTTATTTTAGCATATGTACTGTTCAATCTAGCATGTTGCTGGTTTACCAGTATTGGAGGTTGGATGAAAACCTTAACATATGGAACCTATAACAAAATGAATTTATATCCAGGAGCCCCAGCATATAGGGTTCGTACTCTATTTGAAATAGAAAATATAATTTGTATTTACCCATCAGAATCTTTAAAGGAAATTTCTATGCTACCAAAAGAGGTAGTCCGAGCTATTGAAGGATATTGTCAAGTTCTTAAACATAAGAACATATACATCAGATTTTTCTCTGCTAGTCCCAAATGGGATAATGAAGAAGATAAGCTACTACCAGTTAGCCATGTCATAAGAATTGCCACTACTTCCAAGCATCTCCAGCCTGAGAAGAGTGAAATCCACGAAACTACACCAGAAGATGTCATCAATATGACAGCTTTTCGTAGAGCGAAGGGATATAAAGAACAGTTTGAGCATCTCCAGAAAATTATTGAAGAAAATCAGAAAATTTGGGTGTATGAGTCACAAGATCACTTGATTTACAGCAAGGTTGTGGCACCCACTAAGCAAGAAGATTGGCACTATCTTGATGTATGGTGTGATCATATTTTTGGAGGAGACGCTAGTGAAACACAGAAGACAAAAAATGAGCTGTGTAAACAATTTTGGCGTTACCCAAACCATAAGTGCGAATGTTGTAGCAATGAAGAAGATGGCTCACCAATCTCACTATATCCAGAGGAATTTCCGGATGAGTGGTTTGAGTCTCATATGGAAAAGTAATGAACCCCCTTTATCATTACTTTATCAAAGTCACTTTGATAAAGAAAAACTGTGGGGTTTCACCTACATTATTTTTCACGTCAAAACAAACAACTTTAGGCCACAGTAAGATTCTCATTATCTTACACAGTAAAACAACAATAATGGAGGACAACAATAGAGCTTTTTCGAGTCTATAAAAGGAAGACTAATTCTCAGAAGAAAGCATCTCATCCTTAAGCAAAAATTTATTTCTCTCTCATTTTTCAATCTTGTAGCTATTTCAGTTTCTCTCTTTTCATTTGAAGCTTGTAATAAGGTAATCTCTATGGAGTTCTAAACTCTTTAGAGAGAGTACCAAGAGTGTAGCCGAAATATGTATGTATACTCTTTTATAAGAGATATTAGTGTGATGTGTTTATGAAATCAAAGTTGTTTGAAAACACTGTCTTTTTATCCTTATTATATTCTCAAAAACTCTTATCTTACTTATACTCCAACTGTGAAAACTTTAAGGGTTAGTGCAAGTATCTTGTTGCCGTATTGCCATGTGTAGGTGTTTTATGCGTTGTTAGAGAAAGCCATGAGAACCCTGTTACCATTCAAAGTGATGTTTTAACTAGGAGTTGAAAGGAAAACTGTTATTCCGTGTGATTCATTGTGAGATATGCAAAAGAGTCAGAGAGAAAACCAATAAGAGTGCGGAAGTCGTGTTGGACCATAACCCACTTTCTTAAACTCAAACATCAATCACTTATATCTGAGTATACTAACATATGGGAGCAAGCTCGAGGAAAATCTCATTGATATTATTCTGCATTTACCTTCTGCTTCAATACTGTAAGATCTTTCTTTTTTATGTCAATTACTTGCATTAATATTTGCACTCCTGCTATTTATTACGTTTTAGTTAATTGTAATTAAAAATTAGAAATTAACTGTGAAAGAAAAAGAGAAGAAATTAAACCATTTTATACTGTGCTTGATTATTTTCTGAAAAATAATAGAGAAATACTTGTGCTTATAAAAGAAAATATAATCAAAATTAATAAAGAAATTAATAGTTTAGAAATTAAAATTAAAATATTAAATGATTGTTTTGATAAAAAAATATATAGATAAATACGAGTATAATTAGTTTTTTCATTTGATAGGAGAAATAAACCAAACATATCCTATATTAGGAATAGAAAACCTTGACTTGACTAAAGAATAGAGGAAAGACATTTATGTCTTTTTATCAAATTATGTCATCACTTAGGTCAACCATTATGGTACTATAGTAAGATCGTACATATAATACATGCATATAGTTTGCCTTTTGAAATTTTTTTCGCTCTCGACATGACAATCTTAGTCATGTCATTGTTTGTGAGTGTTATGTTTCTCTATTTCCACCATTTTTGCAGTGCTTTACGACCTAAGCACATGGAAATGTTGAATTCCATTTGGGAAACTTGACGAAGTAACATACAAGGACAAGTGCTTTACTAAATTAAAACCTTAGAATCAACATCAACAAAAATTGTGGTGCAAGTTTTGAACTACTTACCTTCAAAGCAAGAATTATGCCCCTTTTTCTATTGAAATGAAATAATAATATTAACATTAAAAATGATTTTCCTTTTATTGATACATTGCAATGTCATTTATTCATTGGTCTTTGATTCAACTGTTGCCTAATCTTCATGATGTTTCTACAAAGGGTCATATATTTATGTATTATTAAGGAAATATTAAAAGATGAAATGTTCATTTTTAAAATTAAGCTCTAATGACTCTTTAATCAAACGTTTTTTTTATATAAAAAAAATAGATAAAGAGTGAATTTGAATCTCCACATTTGTAGAGGCAAACTCACTGTCTATTTTTATTTATGATGATTGCATTAAAAAAATTACAATTTTCGATTATCAACTTTTAAAATTATTCAAATTACATTCAGATATTTTACCTATTGACGTCGAAAATATATCTTAATTAAAAATGAGAAAAAAATAAATGGTTAAAAAAATTGAAGTAAAGATTTTAATAGAGTTTGTTGAACTCTGTAAATAAATTTACTCTTTAAATTTTAACACGCTCTTATAATATACAAGGTTGTCTTTGAAGTATTTGTTTGATCTATATTATTTTTAAAATATATTTTTCTCTTATTTTCAATAAAATAATATTACACGTAAATTCGAAACTTTTCATTATTTAACTATATAATCTATATCAATCTACTATTTTAAAATACATTATTTGTTAAAAATGAGGCTCAAAACATGTCTAAAAAGTAAAAGACACCATTGGAGATGCTCCAAAAGATAATGTTTATGGGAAAAAAATGTTATTTTTAATTTATGTTTTGTTATTTTGGTACCAAGGTCAAGAACAATTTGAACATTAGCCCTGCTTGGGGCACATTTTGAGTTCAATAATACATTTTTTTTATTTGATGTGATAGAGAATATGTAATTGAAAAATAAAGAAAAAATATTTATGTGATAAAAAATATTATTTTATTGAAAAATGTGTGATTAAAAATGAGTAGAAGAATGACAGTAAAAAAAATAATGTGTCTCGAACAAGAATTTAGCCGCTGTTTGGTTGAAAAAATAGCGTGCCTCAAACACACCCTTAACGCACAGCATACAAGTGCGTCATTGATTATGTAAGTTATATACTGTATACATGCACAGCATACAAGTGCGTCATTGATTATGTAAGTTATATACTGTATACATGCCGTGATTATTGGATATGGTTCAAATTTGTATCCAAAGTTAAATTCGCTTCTCTGCAAAAGATAGTCAACGCGTTTCAATTTATTGTGGGTATGGGTGCACAGTAAGTGTCAAATCCAGAGATGTTTGATTTGGTTTGCGAGATAAATTGTGTCGAGACTGTCTAGAAGGAGAGTATGCTCTGGAAGCTTACGGTCCGCTCGAATAATTTTATTCTATTTTCATAAAACCAATTAGAAGAAAAATAGAAGTTTGTGGCACATCTTAAGTCCAATATTATTTAGCCTGTTTGAGCCCCGTCATTTTGCTAAAATTCATTTTGAATTATAATTTGATGAAAAATGTGTAGTTAAAAAATGAAGAAAAAATTTAAATTTACATGTAAAGTTATTTTATTGAAGAATGTGTGGTTAAAAAGAAAATAAAAATATATATATTTTAAAAATAATAGGAACCAAACAAAGACTATATCTATAGTTTATAGAGACTAGTCCGATACCTTTGATAACTAGATTCTACATTTAGAGAGAGCTTTCGAATCATTTACTAATTGTACGTGGTGACTAAATTGGGAGGATATCAGAGCATATGTAAAGATGTAAACGATGTTTATACACTTGTGATGTTCGTACTGTCGGTCCTAAAATTTTTGAAACCCTAACGATCCGTTTGGTTGTAAGAGTGAAATTTGGATTAATAGAAAATAAATTTCAGGAAATTGAATTACTTTGAATTGCTTTCCTAAAAATTGTCAATTAATTGTATTTGGTTGATATAATTTTCCATGTGAAAAATATTTAAATTTCGAATTTTTTGGTGTTCGTTTGGGAGGTGGGTGGAATTAGTATTCCATGACAAACAAAACCAATCAAACAACCATTTTAATGAAAAAAAAAAAAAAAAAAAGAGCTATCAAACATAGCCTAAATTTTTTTTCAAGCGAATTAGCATCAAACATGATTTAATGAAATAAGGGTAATTAGCGCAAAACGTCCTTACTTTTACACGGTTTTGTGCAAAACGTCTCTACCTTTTATTTCTTGGTGCATAATGTCCTTACCTTTTCAATTTTTGGCGCAAAACGTCCTTTTTGACCATTTTTCCCTTCTATTGAAATAAAACAAAGGGTAATTAGCGCAAACGTCCTTACATTTACACGGTTTTGTGCAAAACGTCCCTACCTTTTGTTTCTTGGTGCATAACGTCCTTACCTTTTCAATTTTTGACGCAAAACGTCATTTTTTTATTATTTTACCCTTCTATTGAAATAAAATAAACACAAAAGAAAAGAAAAATAAAGAATAATTTTCAATCTTACTTCTAAATTTCAAAAAAATGCAAATCAATCCAAAACTTATAAAAATATTAAAAAATATATATTTTTTGCCCCTTTTTAGTTGAATACACGACCTCATTTTTTCGGCAACTCCCGGCCGTCCAAACCGTCAGATATTAGTCCCAACATGTTCTCTTCATTACCCTCTACAACTACATACCAAGAAATCCTCATAATTCGTTGTAATTTGGCCGGAAATCAAATTCAAAAATCGCAGCCTGAAAATCGGTTAAACACCCACAACTCGCCGTCTGGCCACCCAACCGGCCCGGGTCTACCACTGGTCGACTTCCCCCATAAAGTCGAAGTTATTTATGTAAACAATTTCCTCCAATAAGCAACCAACAACCACCAATTTTAAAGAAAAACAGTCCAATCGATGCGCTCGTGAGTTCGCACCAGTGAACATTTCAAACCCAAATTGAAGATGATTGAAGTCAAATTGAAGGGGACCTA
The DNA here is from genome assembly GCA_019097785.1 of Fraxinus excelsior. NCBI lineage: Eukaryota > Viridiplantae > Streptophyta > Magnoliopsida > Lamiales > Oleaceae > Fraxinus > Fraxinus excelsior. Next base: position 10,163,088 of record CM032625.1, on the reverse strand, counting down.
TGGCTGGGCTAGGTGCGCCAAGTGATTACCCAGGTGGTCCGCCACCATAGGTCGTCACGGTGGCTTTGAAATTGGAGGAAAACTGGTGTGGTGTCGTGATAGTCGCGACGGGCAGCTTTCAATTTGAAATTCAGATCTTATTCTTACTGTTTGGGCTAAATTGTTTGCATAGTCGAGATCGTCTTGAGTAGGGGACTTGGCCGGTGGTATGTTTCGGCCAGGAAGGTGGCCAGACGGTGTGATTCCAGCGTTTGACTGCATTTCATGCGGTGAAGTTTGTAGCTCGATTCCAGTCAAATCTGTCGGAGTAAGGACTGGTGGTTGGGTGGGTTGTGAAGAGGGCAATGAGGGCAAGGTGGTATGTTGGTTTGACGGCCAAGGTGATCGGATGTTTGGGATTTTGCCTTCAAATGTGGCAGCTTAGAGGTTGATGATTTTTTCATATTTGTGACTAATTTGCACCTTTTTAAAAGTTTGAACCCATAATTGCAATTTATTCTTTATTTTTCTTTTCTTTTGTGTTTGTTTTATTTCAATATAAGGGTAAAATGGTCAAAAGGGATGTTTCACACCAAAAATTAGAAAGGTAAGGACGTTCTGCATAAAAAAATGAAAGGTAGGAACATTTTGCACAAAACCGTGTAAAAGTAGGGACGTTTTGCGCTAATTACCCAATGAAATAATGTCTCGTAATGAGGAACATTATACCGATGTTATACACCGTTTATTTCATCCGAAAATTGATTTTCATATTCATGAAATAGAATATAAAAGGATTTTAGGAAACCATTATGGCTCGAGAATGGTGACTACTTTTTATTGTCCAAAATATTCTATATTTAAAAATAAAATCTCGAAAGCAGCAATCGAAACATAAATTAAAATACATTATTGGGTAGGGAAACACCTACATTATTTGCACTACTATGTATATTTGGTTTCAAAAAATTACACTTAAGGCATTAGGCCAGAATCCGGTTTGGATGTTCGAATGAATATTTAATAATCCAGGGAACTTTATTTCATCAACCATTATAATCATACCATATTTTAAGAGACTTGAGTAAAATGTCTTTGTGATGAGGGTTATGAATTTGATATTTTCTCACATGTAAAAAGGTTATGAGAGAGGCCCATTTTTTGATTAAAATATATTTCGAAATAGTATTTTGAGAATGTGTAGTTAAAAAATAAAGAAAAAAAATTTGAACTTGCGTATAATATTATTTTATTGAAGAACATATTATTAAAAATAAGAGAAAAATATATTTTAATGATTATGGGGATCAAACAAGGACGGACTAAGGTACCTATCTCATAAAAAATTCATATCAAAATAAACATCAACATATCCAGATTCGAGCCAATTTACTCGTTGGTTCTTTGTAAGAAACGGAGGATATCATGCTTGATTGTCCAGCCCGACTACTTAGAAGCTACTCTTATTAGAAAACTAGTGCCATGCCCAAACAATGCATCGACTGATCTTTTGTAAAAGTAACGTTAGTGTACTGAGCGTTAGAAAAAATGTCGGCATTTTGTAAAGGTCCAGTTTTACGGCCGATGCAACGACTTCATAGAATTATTCTTGACTTATGCCAACTTTCCAGATTCCATACATTTATCATAAAGTATTTGACAAGAACAAAAATTTTATCATAAAGCATTTGACAAGAACAAACGATTTCTGTGGAAGATCAGACTGAAAATAATTAAAAGGAATTTTCACATTCTAAAACCTTTAAAAAAAGTATGCACACAGAAACGCAAGAAAATCACACCAAAGTTCAAAAAACACAACAGTAAAATTTGATCTTTTATTAACTCGGTCATGAAAGCAGTTGCTCTCATTAGCAAGTCTAGAAGTTGAAAAAAAAAGACAATCTGGCACTCTTCAAATTGAGAAATAGGAGATAACATGAAACAATAGAATTATCCTTCAGATTTTTCCTTCTGATCATTTTAGGTTTTCTGTTTCGGTGTAGGGGCAGAGTAGCTATTAGTGACGCTAAGGAAGCAACCATTTATGACTTGTACGGGTGAGTCACTCACGATAGAAATATACCGCTTTCATTCCTTGATCACTTCAATATACAAATAGTTGGAGGATTCAGGAAGTGAAACAAAGCAGAGGGAAAAATATGGCATCAAGAAGAATCTTGAATAAATATTGGGAGCAAATAAGAAGTCCCACATCGGTTGGGAGAAGAAAAGAAATTCACCATATAACTCAAGTGGGCTACTCCACCCATTGCCAATTGATTTTGTGTTGGAACCTCATTTGGGCCCCGGTAAATTTGCTCATTATTTTCCCTACAACTGGTATCAGAACCCAGGGTCGGAAGAACGCTGTAGAAAGTGTGGTGGCGATCGGGCTAAAAACTATTCGCGTTTGAGGTGCCTTGTGTCGAAAGTCTTCCTGACATTGGTGGTCAGGCGGCGTGTCCCGTTTGGTCGAGGGCAACGGTAATAACGACGGTACAAGATAATTGACGGATGGATTATCGTTTGAGGGGAGGACACAATAATGTGGTACTTGGTTTGAGGGGAGGATTGTTGGGAGCAAACAAGAAGTCCCACGTCGGTATATCAAACTAATCTTCCCAAAGATTGCAACTCTTCAAAGACAAAAAGCTAAACACATCTTTGCTTAAATGCTTGCTCCAGTCCCAATATCTTAGAAGACTATAACGTAAGCAAGTATGGTCATATTCCGATCTCACGAATTCTCGAATTCGTTGTAACTTCATTCTCCGCCTCCACTGTTGCCATGACCATGCAAGAGGGTAGGCGAGAATACAAAGAATACTGTGTACCGATCCTTCCCACCATTGATATATAGCAAGAGCATTGATCTCATCCACAAATGCATTAAATGCACCCTCATATACAATTTCTTTTACTTGTTCAGGAGGTGTATGAGGAAGATGCCAAGGTTCACTAAATGTATTTGGACCATTAAAATACATTCTATGCATGTGACTCTGGGATTCTTCTACTCTGTTAGTCTCCAGAACCTCATTAAGTGACTCCAAGAACGGAAAGGAGTGATCTATTTGAGAACCCTGTTGAGTAGGAGCAGGGCCTGGTGACTCATCGCCCCCAATGAATTTCATCCGTGCAACACTAAGCACTGATGCTAGCAAAATGAGGAGACCTAAAAGCAGAAGACCAAATAACCAGGGCCCTCCAAATGTGTATATTAACTCTTCAAGAGCTGTATAACAATGTGGCGTGTGATATCTCTCAGAAATGCATTTGTAAGGACAAGGTGTTTCAGTAGGTCTTGCACGTGTATAAAAATGGCTTCGTTGTCGAATAATGCAGTTGGCTTTCCTATTCACCGGATTTTGGAGTTGCCCGCCGTTCGATTCACCGGATTTTGGCCGGAGATAGATGGGAGGAGTGGGGGGAATCGAGAGAAAATTTGGGGGGAAATGGTGTGACTATGCTTTGACTTTCCCAGGGCCTTTCCCAGTTTTTGTTTCATTACATGTCTTTTTCAATTTTTTTTTAAAAATGTTGCAACGTCATTACATTTCAAAATCCTGTAAGAATTATGTGTTTGCATTCTGTACCCATAGCTTTATTGTTTCTTCAGTCTTGTTCCCAAATACTTCAAAAAATTTGATCTAACAAAGTCCATCCATCCATGCACGCGTACACACACAAAAGATAGTCTATACTTAACCAATCAATAATTCAAACTAGTTATATATATCACTCGCACGTTCAATAAGCTAGATTAGACGGCACTTAATAGTATTAGAACCAAAATATTACAAAATGCTATCTGTTTCAGTCTAATACAGCATACTAAACATACACAATATCATCTTGCTCAAAAGCCAGAACATGAAATTCAAATTTCAGACAATTGCTTAAGATTCATGGGATATACTTCGGATTTGAAGTTTGAAGCATAAGCCTTGTTTGCAATAACACGATTTACAGCTTCTGTTGGATGTAATCCATCAAAAAATATGTGTGTGCTTCTGTTAGTGCAAATGGATCCTCCTCTCTTGCACAGAATTCCAGTTCCACCATCATTTATTGTAGCCACTTCACAACAAGAGGTTCTTGTATTGTTAAAACCTGTATTGGGAAACATATGTAATCAATAAATTTGAAGGGTGATAACATTGATTTGCATTAAATGAACTATCACCGTCAAATAAAGATTTTTTTTTTATAGGATGTGTACTTATAAGTAATCTTTTTAACCTCGGTCAAACAATGCTCTAGCCTGTAAAATGTGCCTGAACAAGAACATGTGTGAGCATTTACTGATCTAGGCACGATAAAACTATCAATTTCTTAAGGGAATTTTGGACTACTGTACTCCATTGGATACAAACAAGATTTTTTAAAACTTCATTTTCTGCTTTAATTTGTCTGAGTGCTTATCGCATGTCAAACATGCATAAAAACTTTTCACAAATACTGAATATGCAAATATTATCTGTTATTTTATATTTTCTGTTTCGATACTACTTTAGCTATCATTAAAATATAAAATTATAGTGACATATAATGTTTAGTTGTGCTTAAAGCGGGTAGCTTAAAAGCTACGAACTTTCATAAATAAGCAGCTTTGAAAATACTTTTAAGCACATGCAAACGTGCTAATTTCCTAGATAACTTGATCTCAATTCATAGGGAAAAAATAATGAACAGTGCTTGGTGTACATGGACCAGTTTCACAGGTCCCTGTCAGGCAATACACACAGGTGGGGCCTGCGCTATATATATATTTTTAATACATGTGGAGCCCACCCCTTTGTGTGTGAACAATTTTCCCAGTGACGAAGAATTATTCAAAAATAATTAATAAGATGCAAAAGACATACCTTTAGAGGCAGGATCTCTTATGATATCCCTAATAACTTTGTATGAATTGACCAAAACAAGAACTGAATCAGGCATTTGTGTTCTTACAGCAACCACCAACGTCTTCAAGCGCACATTGAAAAGATGTACGGCTCGATTTAAACTTTGTACACAACCATGGCAAGTCGGAAACCTAGCCGTAGCCATTGGACTGCAGCCATTGGGATTGATTGACATGAGAGCAAACTTTCGAGCGCCCAAATTATACAACCTCTGCATTGACATTAATTACTACATTAAATTTTAACAGATTTTGATAAATTTTAATGGAACCAAACTGGGCCTCGCCTCGTATGCATGCTCATTAAAGAGAATTCAAAAGCACCTTGAGTTGGTGAGTCAATGTAGTGGTCAAATTTGCAGTGAATTCTTCAAGACTGACATTGCTGTTGACCAAACCCATAAAATAATTCAGCGAGTAGTCATTTCCACCACTTCCCACCACGAACAAGAATTTAGGCAGTGATTCTCGGCTTTTACTACACAGCTGCACCTCCAAATCTGGCAAAGTCACAGCCTCGAAATTTCTGATTTGTGCATCTAAACTCATTAAATTGCCCTGCAATGCATTAATTGTGCTTATAAGTTGCAGAAATATTTATGGTGCTTGTTGCCTGTTGGTTGATAAAAATCTCAGAAATTTGTCAGTGTTGACTTCAATAGTAAAAGGTATTGGACCATTGGTTTCCAACTTATATTACTCAAGTTAGCAATTCGGTCGACAACCTTAGGCGCTCGACCTGTAATTTGAAGTTTTGAGTTTCGTCTGTTGTCTAGAATATTTTAAGTTGAGAGCATGTTTAATGAGTTGTGAGATGATGATTTAATAGAAGTTTGAAAGATTTCCAAATTAATTTTGAGACTATATATTGAAGGCTATCTCTCTTTCTTAAATAAGTTAGTCGTCAATCTTTATCTATATAGTTGTATCATTAGTCATCGACAACAGAAAATATCTATATCTCCTACTATTTGCTACGCATCTTAACTTGTTTAACTTTTTGAAGAACCATGTATGTGTTTGGACAAGTATTGGAGTTGGAGAAGAAACACAACAAAATATTGCAGCAATGAGATGAACAAAAATATGATCAAACTTAATAAAATGAACACCGAAAGCCTAAACGTGTGATCGCTGTTCTCAAACTAAATTTATCCCCTCTCCGGATTGATTAAGATGCTTAAAGGTTTCCGGCAAACGGCTTGTAGGAAATCAAGCCTTGTTACAAAATTACTCCAAAGCACAAGATGTAATTCTACTCAAACTTGAAAACATAAGAGGAAAATTGAATAAAAAAAGAATCGATTTTTTATTGCTTTGGAATGATTTATCTTAAATAATATTTTCTCAACATCTTTCAAATGATCTAAGATCATCTACTAATAGCTCTCAGAAGTATGACGCGAATGGTGCAAAAAATTAATGAAAAGTCATCGAATTCAAAACCACAACTGCTATAAAACATATAAAATGACCAAAATTATACTCTATACGACCGCATAGAGCAAATCTATGCGGTCACATAAAAGAGCTTGATACAGGGATTTTAATCCCTGTTCATGGCCCTTTAGCCTATGCGGTCGCATAGACCTAGAATTTGGCCTCTACCACTCTTTTATTATTTCAAACTCAATTTATTCATTTTGAACAACTATTTCCAACCGTATGTTCGGGCATATTTGATAAGTACTCTCTTTAGTTCTTTAATAGTTGGTGTTGTCTAATACTCTTTACCATATATTTGCATAAACAAAGGAAAAATAACTCAAAAAAAAATGTTTCTTACTGCAATTGCACCAGTATCATCCAGTATGCCGGAGCCACCCGAGGCAAAATTCACACCATAAACAATTTTTTTACCCTTAGTTGATGGATCAGTGAATGGGGGAATGTAAGTTGGAATCCCCAAATGCTCCCCAAGAAGGTCAACAACATTTTTACCATTGGTAAATCTTCCAGAAGGGCCAAATGGGAAATCTATTCCGTAGGGTAGATAATCAACCTTGGCTATGGCGTTTTTGATGAAATTATTGTTGCCATTGTCAACTAAGGAACTCCCAAAAACAAACATTCCTTTGATTTTAGGCTCATGTTTTTCTCTATCTAAAGTGGAAGAATTACATGGGAGAAGGAAAAGAATGAGAGAGAGACAAAAGAATGGAAGATTTTGGGGTCTTGTTTGAGACATTGGGGTGGGGAGAATCGCTGGTAGTTTTCTTGTAGAAACTGGATACGACGACAAAGTGACTATAATGTGGGTGACATTCCTTTTATAGAAAGAAAGAAAGTGAGTACAGTATTTCTTTTATAATATAATAACTAGTTAGATGCATTTGCGATGTACGCGCCATAATATAATTGGCTACATGACAATGCAAATATTAAAAAAAATTAGTGGAAATTGTAAGAAATGTCCACTTTCCTCTAGCCACTTCCAAAAATGGCAACTTTCAAAAATCCTTGCAAAAATGGCCATTTTGGTATATTTTAGACCAAAATACCCGTGATCAACAATTTATGATTCCATTCAAGGACAATAAAATGAACATTTTTGCAAAAAAAAAATATTGGCTGATGAAATCTTGACACATAACATGCTCCATTTATTGCAAATGACAAGATGTCAAATCACAATTAATGTTATTTTTTGCATTGACACAGAAATGTCGAGAACGACATTTTAAGTGTAGAGAAATGTCATGTTTGGAATGAAATGTCCTTCTAGACATTTAATATGTCGAGAATGACTTTTTGAAATGTCGAGAACATTTCATATTGTGATTTGACGTGCGTACTTTTGAAATATAAAATGAGATTCAAATGTCGAGAATGACATTTTAAATGTCGAAAACGTTTAATATTGTGAATTGACGTGTGTACTTTTGAAATATAAAACATGATTCAAATGTCGAGAATGACATTTGAAATGTCGAGAATACGTAGAGATTCAAATGTCCTTTTTTTGCATTAAGGGCATAATAGACAGTTTAGTATTAAATTTGAAAATTGGACACTTTTCAACTCACACCCTTAATTATGGCTATTCGTGAAAATATCCCAAAATTTTTTTGTCTTAAGTATTAGTTACATTAAACTTAAAACACTTAAAATGATGATAGGTGACAAAAAAATATTAAAAGATTTGATTCAAAGCTTATTTTCTAGACTTTGTGTTTGAAGGTCTCTCTATTCTTTTTAAAAAAGACGGGGCATAGTTGATTAGGTGTTGATACCCTGTTAAATGGATAATAAAATTCAATCTATCCCTCTTTTTTCTACCTATTGAGGTAAGACATTATGTTTCCTTCATATCGTGTTCATAGAATCTCCAATTAGATTTATTAGTTGCTCCAGTATTTAATTTTTTTACCAATACCCTATGCAAGATGTATGTAGTCAAAGCTAATTAATTAATGATAATACAGTGCAGAATTTAGGACAAATCAAGAGTTTCTATCAGGATTAAACCCACAATACAACGAAAACTTCCATCATAGAGCCAAAAAGAATGACAAACGATCACCTAACTTTATGAATTCCGTCGAATACCTTTTGATCATGTTCTAATGATAATGTACATTAAATCCATTTAAAAAAAAAACCAAAGCAATCCACTTCGTAGAAAATGTTTGTCTATCAGCATTGCATGATGTAGGATAATTCTTCTAAAAATCATTGAATTCCTTCAATATCCATTTTGACGCCATAAATTTACCATTTTTAACCGCTGAAATTGAAGAAAAATGAAATTGGGAGAAATTGGTGTGAGTATGAGGGTTGAGGATGTGTTAGAAAAGAAAAATTAATGATTATGATTTTATGTTTAATAATTTATCCATTTTGACGCCATAAATTTATCATTTTTAATTGTAGAAACTGAAGAAAAATAAAATTGAGAGAAATTAGTGTGAGTATGCAGGTTGAGGGTGAGGTAGAAGAGAAAAAATAATGATTATGATTTTATGTTTAATAATTTAAGATAATTTTATATTTAAACTTAATCGACAATATATTTATTATTAACCACATTTTAAGTTTTTTAAAAAAAAAATTAAATTGATCAAACTGAATATTTATATCGCGAAATATCCAATAAAACAAAAAATTGTAGAAAAATGAAGGTCGAGAAAAGAACATTGAAATGAGGTTGAGATTGAAAAAAGATATAAGCAATCATGACTTTTACGTTCACAATTAATGTAAAATTATTTTTTATATTTAAAATCTATCGATCATATATTTATCATGACCGCACTTCAACATTTCCAATAAATTTTAAATTGCTTAAAATGAATATTCGTAACTTAAAATAGTGAACCAAACGTTAAAAAAATGGCTTAGACTTAGCCGAACCGTAAAATACAGAATAAAAAAAAGGGCTTAGCCGGGGCCGAGTCATCGGCTTATGAAAAGTAATAGACAAAGAAAAATTGTAGGAAAATAAATTTCGAAAAAAGGACATTGGAATGAGGTTGAGATTGAAAAGAGATATAAACAATCACGATCTTACATTCCACAATTAATGTAAAATTATTTTTATATTTAAAATCTATCGATCATATATTTATCATAGCCGAACTTCAACATTTCCAACCAATTTTAAATCGCTTAAAACGAATATTCGTAACTTGAAATACTGAACCAAAAGTTAAAAAAAAAAAAAAAAAAGGATTTATCAAAGCCACTCCTACTCCTGCTCTTTTAGAAGTTTTCGATCCATCAAAGTATAAAACCCATGGTTTTAATTCAAATGAATCAACCTCAAGTTCTATTTCGTTAGGCACATCAAGGCATGGATGGTCGGCCAGAAAATTAGCCAAGGCCTGATTTTTAACTGCCTTTTGGGGCACATACTTTATTTCAAATTCCGACAGTGCTAAAGTCCAAAGACCCACCCGTTGGTGTAAAATAGGGCGAGAAAACATGTATTTGAATAAATTGACTTTGGAAATTAGATAGACTGTCACAGACCGTAAATATGCCCTTAATTTTGTACGTGTGAAGTATAATGCGAGACACAACTTCTCGATAGCAGAATAATTACATTCACATTTGGTTAACCGTCTACTTAAATAATAAATCGCTCTTTCTTCACCAACTTGGTCTTCTTGTGCGACCATCCCCGCTATCGATTCTCGTTCAGCCGACACGTACAATTTCATCGGCCGCCCTTGGATTGGTGACACCAACACTGGTGGGCTTGTTAAGTATGTTTTCAGGCTTTCAAAAGTCTTTTGATGTTCTTCTTTCCAGACGAATTCGTCTTGATTTTTCAGCTTTAGGAGAAGCGAAAACGCTTTCGTTCGCCCTGCACAATTAGATATAAAGCGTCTTAGAAAATTGATTTGGTCTAAAAACCTTTGCAGCTCCTTTTTATTGCTAGGAGCCTTAGCTTCTAAAATGGCCTTCGCTTTATTCTTATCAAGTTCAATCCCTCTTTATGTACCAGGAATCCAAGGAAATTTCCTGCATTCACGCCAAACGCGCATTTCAAAGGGTTCAATCTTAGTTTATGCTGCCTCATTCGTTCAAATGAACATCGCAATTGTTCAAGATGGTCTTCTTCTTTAACAGATTTGACCACTATATCATCTACATAAACTTCCACAAATTTGCCTATCATGTCGTGAAAAATTAGATTCATTGCTCTTTGATACGTTGCCCTTGCATTTTTTAGCCCAAACGACATTACTACCCATTCAAAGCATCCTAAAGACCCAGGGCATCTAAAGGCGGTTTTGTGTACATCTTCGTCAGCTATGTAGATTTGATTGTATCCTGAATACCCGTCCATAAAAGAGTACATCACATGCCCTGCAGTGGAGTCTACCAAAGAATCTACCGTGGGCATTGGATATTCGTCTTTGGGCGTAGCCAAGTTCAAATTTCTGAAATCTATGCATACCCTCAACTTGCCATTCTTTTTTAATACTGGCACTATGTTAGATAACAATTCCACATATCTGGTTGTTCTAATAAATCCTGCTTTTAATAATCGCTCTATTTCCTTTTTGATCTCCGGTAGTATATTGGGAGCGAAACGCCTAGGAGGTTGCTTATGAGGCTTAAAATCTGATTTGGTCGTCAACCTATGTTCTACTAAGTTTTTATCCAAACCAGGCATATGTTCATACTCCCAAGCAAAACAATCCTTATATTCTTTTAATAAAGCGATTAATCTAGTACTAACCTCATGAGGGAACATCGGCTGACAAAAGTTGGGCGATCCTCTCCTTCTTCACCAATGTTAACCTTGACCAAGGGGTCTTGAGCTTGTGCATATCCTGACTTGAGGATCTTCGTCGCTTCATCATCCACATCGCTCAGAGGGTTTTGCTCTTCCAGACAATCCACTTTATGAACTTCCCAATCCAAGCTCTGCTCCATCTCGGACACCATTAATTTGTCCCTCAGCATCTTTAACGCCGCTTCTTCTTTCTTCATACATTTACATTCTTTATTGAAAGCCATCAACTTGGCTTTGAAGGCCTGAATTTCGGCCTCTTGTTTTTGTTGTTGAAAACTCATTTAAGGTTGTTTAGCTTCTTTTTTGCCAATTACTGGCTCTTCCAAGGCCACTATGTTTGGCCTCATTTGATTAAACATTTCAGTGAGTGAATCTATTGAGAAAGGCTCTTCGCTTCGGGCAGTAATTTGAGTTTCTTCCCCATCTTGAACCACTCTGATAGGCCCATAATTCCCTTCATACATGAACCTCTCTACTGAATTTGCTTCCGCCACAAAGGGTCTATGATCTGCTTGCACCACCTCTGCTTCCCCTTTGTCGTTCCAGAAGACTAAGCATTGATGGAGTGATGAGGGAATACATCGACTGCCTGGATCCAGTCTCTTCCTAGTAGCACGTTGTAGCTGGTAGGACCGTCTATCACGAAGAAAACAGTAGTCCTAGTGGTTGTCCTACAGTTATATCCAATGGCATAACTCCTTTTGCTGAAGTTGCCCTGCCGTTAAAACTTGTAAGAATGACTTCTGTTGGGATCATGTCGCTCTCTGTCTTAGCAAATTTTCTCATCATCCTAACTGGAATGGTGTTTATAGCCGCTCCATTATCAATAAGTACTTTTACTACTGGTACCCCATTAACCAATGCTTTGACGTACAGTGGTCTTAAGTGTTTGGTTAACCTCATAGCTGGTTTGTTGAAGATGACTTTTTCAGCAGCGTCTATTTCCACTTCCTGCCTATTTTCTGGCGGGCTATCTTTTGGTGATGGATCGACGTGCAGCATATCGGACTGAGCCTTCTTTCCTTGCGTTTCTTCCTTCTCCTTTTCCAATACTTCTTCCTCAGTTACCCAATTCGTAGGAGGAGGCATTATTCTAGGGGGTGATCCATATTTTTCAGAGCGAGGTACCCTCTTTTTCCTTTTTGGCGTCCCATACAACACATAGAAATCAAACGGTCGGCCAGATGGTTCTCCCAATAGATCCACTTCGCGGACTCCTTCTTGGTGCAGTTGTTTCAACAGGGTGTTGCATGACACTCCTATTTTCCGTCTCTCTGCTTCTAAATCAATTTCTTCTTCAACATCTGTCATACCATCGTCCTCTCCATCATCACACATTTCTCTGGATGTTTGGCCTTCATCGCAAACTAGCATACAAGTTTCTTCCTCATTATCCTCTTTTTCTTTGCTTTTGAATTCGTCGGCCAACAAGTAGTTGTTAGCCAGGACATGAGGTAATGTGCCAAACTGGATAGTTAGAGGTTGGTCAGGATCATCTTCATCTTTCCTGTCTCGCTCGAACTTCGATCTCCCAGACGAGCTTTCCGGCAATTCTCCCATTGATTCGCCAGTGTTTGTTTCTTCACTATCTTCAAAAGCATTTTCGTTGGCTATTCTGAGCGTTTTGGGCGCTCTAGGGCGTGATTCTCCTTGCTGTTGCCTCATCATCCGCCCGTAATTACGTTGGTAAAGCCTTTGTTGTGTTCTAGTCATTTCATTGAATGACATTACCCTTCCTGCATAGTTCTGGAACGAATGCCATACATTGGGCTGGCGAGGCTGCGGCCTAAATGTTCTTCTTTGACTGGCCGATCCAAACCCCCTTTCTCTAGGTAATCCTCCGTACAATGGCATCCTTCGCCCCCTGATAGGCTGAGCGACTGGCATAAAATCAGGGCGATGGTGGAATGGCCGCGTCATTGATGACCCTGTATTTGCTTTCAACTCGTGCTTACACCTGTCACACAGAACATCTTCGCCCTGTTTGGGCTCCTTCCCTTTGATGCGTTCAAAAACGCTGGGAGGTGGTTTGGATTCTTCTTCTTCGTCATCAATCACCAGTTTAAACCTTGGCAATTTGTTTTTCAAACCAGTTGTTATCATATTCATTGCCAGTGGCCGTGGGAAAGGATCTTCATCCACCGCCATCTTTTTCTTTTCTTCGAACGTAATTCGTCCTGATTCAATAGCGTCCTGCAACACATGGCGAAAAACCATACAATAATTAGTCGCATGTGACCATGCATTATGCCATTTACAGTATTTTTTACCCTTAATTTGTTCAGGGTCTGGCAATTTGTGTTTGTCGCTCAACCTTATCTGCTTATCCTTATATAATTTGTCGAATATAAGGTCTGCTTTGGTTACGTCGAACGAGAACGTTCGCCCCTTTCTGTTTTCACCCTTTGCAAGTTCATATTTGCCTACTATTTTTGGCTTAACTAGTATGGGACAAGTGTATGCTTCTCCCTTTACTAACTCAGCCAAACATATTTCTGTTTGGTCATAATAACCATCATCGACAGTATGAACGTTGAAATTCGGATATTTGTAATAAGTCCCTTTACTGGAATTTTTCATCTGTTCTTCTTCTCTTACCAGCCGCTCATACCTAACGACGTTTGCACTAAGTTGGAACAAATCTGGGAATTCCCTATCCTGGAATTTTTTCTTTAAATCAAAGCTTAAACAACTTTGTGCGATTTTAACAAATTCCTTTTCTGGCAAAGGCACAAAGCATTTACTTCTGGCCGTTTTGAACCTATGTAGAAAATTTTCTGCCCATTCGTTAGGCAATTGACGTAAATTCGCCAAATCGGCCAGTGTAACCTCAGACTCAGTTTTATAAAATTGAGCATGGAACAATTGCTCCATTTGCTGCCAAGTTTGGACGGAGTTTGCTGGCAAATTAATAAACCAAGAAAAAGCTACCCCTGTTAAAGAACTTGGGAATAACCTCAACTTATGATATTCATTCACCTCACCACTTTGCAACGTAAATCGCCCTACATGTTCTAGCGTAGACACTTCTCCTAGACCAGTAAATAGTGAGAATTCCGGTACGTTGTACCCTCTAGGCCATGGATATGCCTGATCTATCCAATCAGGGTATGGCTTGGTATAAATTGGCCTAATCACCGGGCGTACCCCAACTGCTATTTGATCTTGCACTATTTCCATAATTTGGTTTCTTAGCACGGCGTTAGGGTCATATGGGTTTCCAATTAGTTGGTTTACTGGCTGATTCGTGGGAGGCCTGGTAGTTTGCCCCTGATTGGCGATAAAAGTGTCATTATTCGGGCTATTATGATTGTTGAATTGAGTGTTTAGACCTTCATTCATACGTAAACCATTCTGTCCGTTGTTCGGGACATTATCTCTCACGTTTGTATTACCCCCCAGGTTGGACGTAGTGTTATTATTACTCAAATTCAAGGTCCCGTTTCCCCCTAGGTTCGACGTAGAAGGGCCAAAAGGTGGCTCTAGATTTGGGCCAGAGTTTACACCAAGAGAATTGTATGGCGAAGTATGCCCCACGATAGTCCTAGACTGGAAGTGGTTATCTATAGGCATAACATGTTGACACATTTGGCTTACCAACTTATTCATGATTTCATTCAACGTATTCAGTTGTTTAGCCATATTATCAAAATGCCTATTCTCGTTTTGGGTAAACTTCTCCATATTATGAATGCTGCGTAAATTTAGCTGTTCAACGACATCCTGCATGAGTTCTCCCAGCAATGCACGCATTGTGCGAGGGCTCAATTCTGTCATTGGTTCGTAGCGGCTGTGACTGCTTTGACTTTGTCCATCTGTCTGTGGGGAATGTTGTTGCTCCTCGTATCGCTCGACCACAGACTGGACTACTCCTTGACTTGCTGGTTCCTTGTCGGAATTTTTATGAGGCATGATATCTTTTCTCTTTTTGTATCTTCACTTACAAAACACCAACTGTCCCACCGGGCGTGCCAAATTGTTTTCGCGCGTTTTTGCAACCCGCCAACAATTACGAGAAAAAGGGGTCAGACGATTGTGTAAGGAACAGACCTCTTGAGACAAAGTCCCAAAAAGGGGTGCGTTTACTAGTGAAGAGCTACAACTGGAAAATAGATAAAACGCCTCCAAGTGGCGCAAGCACACGAGTACTGAGAAATGATTAAATTTAAGCTAAGGAAATAAAAGTTACATATCTCTTGTCGAGAGTTTTTTGATTCGGGCTTGTTTCTACAACATTACTTCATTTTATACTTCTTGAGCATCTTTTGGTTATCGAAACTGCTCGGACTTGCTCCATTACCTTCGTAACCGTCCACTCTTTTAGTGAGAAACCGCTTGTTTGGGGAGTAGTTGCTTAGTAACTGTTGCCACTACCCTTGCTGTTCCTGGATCGTGGGATCGTGCCGGGTTCACTCGCCAACCGCTTCCATAATTGTTAAGTTGGATAAACTATACCCTTTAGACTTGTCTGACTCTGGGCGATTTGAGGTTCTGGGCGACAATGAGGCTGTCGTCCTGGGCGATTGCCCAGTGCTACATTCGTTCAGCCTCTGGGCGTCCCACAGTTTTGGGCGATGGTATTCCTTTGCTCTTGAGCTTCCAATATTCAGGCCTTTTCACAGGCTTCCAGTTTGGGCTTTTCTTCTTGGGACTTTTAATTGACTTCCATTGGGTCTTCATCCTGGATTTCTTAATTGGACTTTCCTTTGATTTTGGGCTGCATTTTAGTGTGTCAACAATAACATAAATGGACAATGAGAAATTTGTCATCCACGTGATATTTCAAAATATTATTTACCATTATGATAAATTAGTATGGTAAACTAACACATGAATATATAGTGCTTTTGTGAAATTA